>LOEQ01005084.1:23942-42929 GCA_001685075.1 Bramus lutescens
TCCTTCCTTCCTTCCTTCCTTCCTTCCTTCCTTCCTTCCTTCCTTCTTTCCTGCCCTCTCTCCTTCCTTCCTTTCTTCCCTCCCTTCTTCTTCATCATCCTCTTTTCTTTAATTTTTAAAAATTTTCAGACTGGGTCTCATACCATAAACCAGACTGGCCTGGAACTCTCAGCAATCCTCCTGCCTAGGATTACAGGCATGAGCCATCATGCCTGGTAACCTTTCTTCATTTTCAGTGGGCTGTCCTTGAGACTCAGAAAGCCCTGAGTTTGTTGAATAGACAGACATCCTTTCCATATCATACGGGTGTTTCTTTAGTGTCTTTAGTATTTATTTACCCCAAACTATCTTTAGTATTCATTTACCCAAACACTGATTTTTTAAAAGCCTCATTCATTCCTTAAAACTTTTAGTAAACCTCTCTCTTATAGTGTCCTTCCCCAGTGTTTTATCACTTAGCTATGATTCTCAAACCAAGAGTACACCTCAAGTATCACATAGTTGCAATGGGATCTCTGCTTCATGACTGTAGCTACTGCTTACTGTTGAGTGAAAAATGTGCCTTGAAGGGTAGCCTGCGTAGTCATCAAAACAACCCCATGCTGGTTGAGGACTCTCACGCTGATGATAGTGTTTCCCAAATTAAACAACCCAACTAATTTTTTTTCTCCTTTACTTGGGTCTTTGGGAAATCTTATAAAATCCCTAGCCTACATTATGTTGACAAGACCTCTATTTGTCATGAAAATGTTTGATTTTGGTACTAAGCCTTCTAAATATAACTATTGGCTTAGTGAATTTTATGATTAGAAAAGAAAACTCATATTGGCTTTATTTTATAAAAGGAGATATTTTTGTGATGATTGGCAGCATTTAAAAACTCCACAAATAAAAAAGAAAACTGCTTAAATTTGACAAATTCTCAGTCATACAGGAGAAAACAAACATTTCTAGCTCTAGCAACTAGCTAGTGTTCCATTTCCCTCTTCAGTATAGAAACTTGGCTCTGACTCTTTTTATTTCTCAGAACTGTCCTGGGAGAACCTGTAAATTATGCATCTCCATCACACTAGTACAGTTTGGTAAGAGCAAGCTTGACCAAGAGGTCCTTGGATATGCTTTTCTCCTTTATGCAGGAAACACTAATTTAAACCCACTAACATGGAAATTCACGAGAACTGCAAGAACTCGTGTGAAATAACACAGGATGAGAGCTGATTACAGCATTTGAAGCATCCTTCATGCTTCTCTCTTGCACACACACACACACACACACACACACCCTCCTTTGTATTCCCCACCCCCCAATGATTCTTCCCAGCAAAGAAAAGAGTCAGAGAAGGTGAAAATTGTGTCACAAAAGCCCACCTAGTACCAAGGACTTCAGAGAGATGGCTAAAGGAGTGATGGACACAGTAGTGCAGGAAATTTGAAAAGACTGAGGAAAAGATAAGGCCTTAACACATAACAGCACAGAGCAGCAAGAAGTCAGTAGGGAAAGCTGTGAGGAAGCAGCATATGCGAAGCAGATGATATCTGAGACAATGGAGAGGCATGGAGGGTGGTTACAGGTTCAAGCTACTTATTCAGGTCCCAATACAACCTTCAAAGTCCTGAAGACCCTTGGCTGGGGCCATTGTATCTGCACTCTTGTTCCATGTTGTACAGCACTTAACCACAATAGGAGATTGGACCTGTTCTTATACATCTTTAAGAGAAAGCAGTTTCCAACTTTTCTCAAGTGTGTGTGTGTGTGTGTGTGTGTGTTTGTGTGTGTGTGTGTTTTGAGTGACTAAGACTAGGAAGGCAGCCCTCTAAACTTCCAGAAGAAAGTTTCTAGCTGAAGTTCTTAGATTCTATCAATTTGGGAGATTGAATCTAATACTATACAAGAAGAAAAATTCTAAGACTGATGAAAGTTAAGGAAGAAAAATAACAGAGGATATAATTTTCAGGAAAGTAAAGGTTGGAGGAGACTCTGTTGAGGAGGCATTAATAGGAAGCAGCTTCTCAGAAAGGAGGGGTTAGAAGAGAGTAGTCAGAAATTTCAGACCAAGGCAAATCCAGGAGTTTTGACTTGAAGAAATCAACGATAGGGCAAAACACTCTTTTCATCCATTGGTCCTCACTCCACTAAGGCAGTTGGTTGAATAAGAGCTCTCCAGTAAGTTTGGCCTACTATGTTATCACAGAAAGAAAAGGAATTCTGAGAGCAGAGACAGGACTAACAGAATGCGAAGTGCTCAACAATGCAGAGCATAGGATAATGAAGACAATGAGCATCTCTGCCTTGGCCTATTGCTCCCTTCTCAGATTCACTTTCTTGTTAGGTTTCAGTACAACATGACTGGTTACGAGTCACTAGGTTATATGTTAAAACCATACAATGCACAGCAGGCTGATAAGAAGGTGCTTTAAAAATGGCAGTTCTCTTTGGAGAAAGATAGGAACCATGCCCTAAACTTGGCCCTTAGTGGTCTCCATAGGAGCAAACGAAAGAGTATCCACTCCAAAGGACTGATGATAAGGTTCTGACAAGGAAATTGTTTCCAACAGTTTCAAGCCATCTTACCCAATTCTCCAAAGTTGAACATCATGATGCTTTTAAAAAAATCTGGGACAACTGCTCCCATATTTACTTTGATAAAAACACATTATACTCATAGAATATTTTCTTCATTTCTTTTTTAATTTCCACTTTTTGGTTACATAGAAAGCACTCCATTCCTATAAGCCAGCAAGATGACTTTGAGGTCTGGAGTTTTAGGGATCACAATATAGGCTGAGTTGGTGATTCCAAGCAAAAATTCAGCTGCAAAACAGGGCAAACAAAAACAAAACCCAAAGACCAGTTCCTAGGATATAGCTATAGCATTTCACGCAAATAGCTAGCTATCAAAGTATCTAGAAACAGAAAAAAGTGTTCTAGTTTGATTATTTTCTCTTTTGGATGGCTGAGTAGGGCAGGTGACTTGTTTCAGCTGGTGCCTTTCCACTAAGTAATTTTCTAGGGCTCACTGCACGCAGTGTCAAAGCCTAGGAATGTGCCTGAACTCTCCTCACAGAATTCTCACCCACTCATCCCCACAGACAAAAAGAGACTGATGTTATGAACACACACAATCTAGATCATGGGCTTGTTCATTTTACTACCTAGCTGTAAGTAGTAGAGTAAGCTGGTGAAAGGAATCATGGACTGGGAAATGTATATATTTATATACACAATAAGCTCCCTTCCATTTCTCTCTACTTTAAAACGTTGCTTCTCTGTGAATAGATTTATGTGCCAATGACTAGGTAGGTTGCTCTTATTTTATTCAAAAAATTCTTTTGAAACATCTTCCCTGCTTTGTTAAGTTCCCCTTCCCCCACCCACTTATCCTCCTCCCTCCCACCCCAGCCTCTATATTCACAAGTTAATAGGTTAGTAACAATATTAGTAAGAATTAGTAACAACAACAACAACCAACAACATTAATAATATTAATCCCCTATATTGGTATAGCACTTAGGATCTACAAAGCGCTTTCACATCCATTATCTCATCTGTGCCACAGTGCATCAGTCATCGGGCACATAGGCCTTTAACTGTGCAAGGAAAAGAGAGCAAATGTTAGGAGTCAAGTGGTGAATAAAGGGGAAGAAAAGGCTAGTAGTGAGGGATGTTGGAACTGTGAAGGTTTTTTTTAAAGGTAGTGGAAGGGAGGGCTGAACCGAAAATGTGATTTTTAAAAATTATTAAAATTTAAGATTTATGTTTATTATAAGGTATCAAATAGTAGTCATCCTCAGACTATGTATAGATGGGCTCAATTGGTTGTTTCCACATATTGTTCAGCTTACCTGATCTATATGTATTTAAACACAGGAAGGAAAATTTTGTCAATCTGCGATGTCATTTTTAAAAATGACATTGGCTTTGCAAGCTCAACATTTAAAGAACACTAAAGCCATGTTGTGAGTGCACTTTTGACAAAACTGGAATAAAACATTTAGAAAGCTACTTAAATAAAAGCAATCTATGTATTTCATTTATTATTAGTGTCAATTCTATAGCTATTTTATAATTTATTCCAGACTATTATAAAATATATAAAACTGAGATATAAAGTATCAGCAATATAACTTTGCACTTTAAATTACTTTCCGCTACAGATTTTGCTTTGGAAAACAAACTTTCAAAGCAGCTGTTTTATTTCCTCGTACAAGGTTCTGTAAATGCAAATACTCTGTCCCTGATGGACTTAGCTGTTGTGACCTTCAAGCCTTTCCAACATTTTAATCCTTAGACTTAGGAACAAACAAATCTTTATTGTGCCTTGCTTAATTGTTCATGTTTCCACACAAGATAGTAGAGTTTAACACAGTCAAAAGAATGTATGCATGGTTGTGTGTATGTATGTAAACACACATGCATACTGTATACACATGTGTGAGCGTGCATATACATATAGATTTAATAATTACCGATGATCTTTAAACTGATGATGGGGTGAATGTGGGAGATGAGGTAAGAAGATTTGGCACAATTCAAACATTTTCCTTTGTTTTGGTAATTTTTATAACACAACATATGTTTCCACTGTGATCTACAGGTGCTAGCCACAAAAGTGGGGGTGCTTAATAGCAAGAACCACTGGAATGTTTCTAGTAAATTAACAGGGGCAAGTCCCCCCAAATACTCACAACCAAATGTTGATATAGAAGTAAAACTATATACAGTACAGTTACTTATTTGTAGTTTGGCACAATGTTTTCCATTTTTTCCTTGTGGGCAAACAGTGCATAAACTACTTGTGCAACTGTATGACTTTTAAAGTCTTTTACACAGAACATCAGATTTAAGTTTGATTTCAAAGACTTATTCCCACAATTTAAATTTTTCTTTAAGCACTTACAGGTCAACATACATACCACAAAGCTTATTTTGAAAGAAATAAAACACAAACATTAAATGTCTTTCTGGAAAATGTGAGTCTCTTCTTTAAACACAGGTAAAACCCAAAATGCTGTTTCTGCTTTTAGGAGATTGTAGTTGGAATCCCTGCAGAAAAATCAAAGAATTTATGCCATCTTAGTAAGTTTTAGTGTATGTCCACAAAGGGATCATACCATATAAATATATTGACACCATACTAGATGTCGTCTGATGCAGAACGATAGAGAAAGCACTCCTAATTGCCATGTGTTGACAAGTAATGCTCTTTTGTTGAAATGATCTTGGCTTTTTGTCTACATGACTTTTTGATTGTGTTGTTCAGAATCTGTCTTTATTGCAAAGCCCTTCCGTTCCAAAAATCATTCAAGAGCATATTTTAGTTCTATTTTCTTAATAAGCAAAAATTAATGCAGAATAGGAGAAAAATGTAGCCTTTGTTAGAACTTATCCCTAGCCAAGCCACAACAAAATTGGCCAATATTTTGAGTGGCTTAAAGGTACAGGGATTTCCATGCACGTTTTTCTTTTCTTTTTAATTTGAAAAAGGAAGAGAATAGGAAAGAGTCTCTCATGCAAACTTCTGCTTTTAAGAGGGAAAAATGAAGAACTCTGGACTCAGCAGGTAGTAGGAAAGCCAAGGAAACATCTCTTCTTAGCTATTTTGGTGCGGTATTACCTCAGTTTTTCAAAAGAAGCTGTTCCAGCCTCATCCTTGTGGATCTGTTCTCGTTCCACACGTTTCCCCTTATATTTTTCATCTCGCAGGGCCTTGGAGCTGGATTTGTGACGATATAATTTCTTGTGTGTTGGTCCATTATTGCCTAAAGTGCTCATGTTACCGTATTTTTTATCAAAGAAGGCAGATTGAGAGTCCTCATTGTAACCAGGCATGTCTGCATGACCAGAATCAGCAACTGCTGCTTTCCCGTTGCTTTTGCTCACACCTTTGACTGATCTGTGATTCTTAGTAGCTCCTGATGACCCATTATTAACCTTTTTCTTAGATTCTTGTGGTGTACCAGCTAATATTTTGAGGGTTTTTAATTTCAGGCTATTGGAATCAGGAGAGTAGAATGTGTTGGACTCCCCTTGCTGCTCCATGGGTTCCCAAAGGGGCTCTATGGAGGCCATCATGAATCTCTGCACATCTGCCATACCAGAGGCAATGTTGGACAAGATATAGGAAGGCTCTTGAAATTCCCGTTGGTCATCATCCAGAAGGTTGTTGGTATTAGTGACTGTACTCATGTCATTCCATGCTGGCTTGCTTTCCTTTCCCAAAGCCCAGTCTCCAGAAAGTCCCTTCTGACTTGGCATCTTCACAGGGGCAACAGGACCACCATGTTGAATAAATTCAGTCTTTCCACTGGAGGATGTGCTGTTGGGTTGGCCCCCACTATGGCCACCCCCAGTCTGCATTTTCTCTCCACTGACAGCAGCCACATGTTTCCCTTTCTTTGTTGATTTAGAAACCTGGTGGGAGGTTTTGCT
Organism: Bramus lutescens; assembly: GCA_001685075.1. Lineage (NCBI taxonomy): Eukaryota > Metazoa > Chordata > Mammalia > Rodentia > Cricetidae > Bramus > Bramus lutescens. Next base: position 30,373 of record LOEQ01005084.1, read on the forward strand.
AGGTGGCTTTTCACCCCCTTTGTTGCTGGCTTTGGGGGACTTTTTCCTGGCGTTTTTCTGTGAAGAACTTTGGCTCACGGCCCCACTCTTGCCAGGTGAAACTTTCTTTCTTGCTTTTGACACTTTGTTGTTGGCACTAATTTGTCCAGCTGACTCGTCAAAGGTTGACAGGCAGGGGCTTTTTTGGAGCAGGCCAACAGAGTCCTCATCATTGAACATATGGAATTGAAACGGATGGTTATTTACTGTAAAGGCATCATCCACTTGGACTTGTTGTGAAAGGGTACCACAGTCCCACTTGATTTTCTCCATGCTGCCCAACGATCCTGGGACACCCTCTTGGAATCCCTTCATGGTTCCTAGTGTTTTGACACTCTCACATCTGGTACTCTGAGGAGAAAGGCTGGGTGTGTCTGGTGGAGACATTTCTGAGAGAGAAGAGTGGCGGAACTTGTCAGGAGTGAAGTTGGAGATATCGAGGAGGTCAGTGGACTCTTTTAGTGGTGCTATCTCATCAATGCTCTGCTGGATCACCAGTTTCGGGCTGCAGTGGGCCAAGAAGTCATCAGTGATCTCATCATCACCATCCTTTTCACAGGATTTCAAGCTTAAGGGACAATAATTGCTTGAACTGACAGAAAGGGGAGTCATTGAATCAAAGTTAAAGAGCTGGCTGTCATCGTCTGTACTGACTGGAGCCTGCTGGAAAGGAAAGCAGATCTCTCCGTTATTAAAGTGACACAATTGATAAGAGTCATCAGATGGGAGATGAGGGTCCTGCACAGAGGCATACAGAACCTTGCTGCAACCATTGCTGCCACTGTTGAGACAGACAGGACTGTATGTTAGAGTTGTGAGGTTATTCTCCATGGAGACTACTTGGGACACTTCGAATTCATCAGATTGGCTTGTGGCGATCTCCCTTGATACTTCAGTCATGAACTCTTGTGGGCCAGATGTAGCCTTGTTGGACCACATGCTTCCATAGTTGCTTGCTTCCATTTTGAAGTCATGAGATGATTGTTGCAGCTCAGACTCAGAAGATGAGGACAGCACACAGTTCTGAGAAGACTGGAGAGGTACAAATGATTTTTCCGTTTGAGCAAGGCTGCCTTCATTTTGCTCTGGAGAATGGGTGAAGTATGAGATACTAGTATTATTTGACAAGTCAGAAGCATCTAACAGTGTTTGCAGATACCCTCCAGGGATAACAGGTATATTAGTGGCAACATTAGCAGAAGATAAAGGCATTTCAGAAGAGCAGGTGGTTGGTAAGAAAGTGGAATTCTTAACCTTTGTCTCGTGAAATTCAGACTTATGGGAACTGTTTGAGGTTCCAGGAATGACTTCATTTTTAAAATTAACCTTGGAGGATTGGTCTTCTAAGACAGGGCTCATTTGAACTGCTTTGTTTTCTTGTCCAGTTTTGATTTTTTTGGATTTTAACCTAGCTTCACTTTTAAATTTAATTTTGTTGAGCACTTTCCTTTCTGGCCCCTTAAACTCCGAGTCTTGAGTTTTGACTTTGACTGAGTCAGGGACTATGATGCCACGTAAATGTGTCCCACTGGCACAGCTTGGAGCAGCAAGAGGTGCTGACTTTGGTGTACCTTTGAAGCTGCCTTCTTCTTTGCGATTACTAGCTTGTCTTTGATCACTGCAGAATGAAACCTGCTTACTGCTTGCCGATGTTTCCATGGATTGGATCCTTTGAATCCTGTGTCTGTTGCCAAGCTTAGATTTTCGTTTACGAGCAGGTGGCAAGAATGACACCTCAAAGTTACCTGGTTCGAAGCTTTGCTTCTGGCATAAGGGTGTTTTGATGGTGTCTGTGTTGCTGTTTCTCTGCTTTTTCTTCTTTTGCCAGAAGCCCTTCAAAGGTGATAACTTGGCATACTTACTGAGCTGATTCTCACTCAAATTTACTGTTGTCTCATTGGCATCTACCTTACTTAGCTTCACCAGCATGTTCTTCTCACCTTTAAAACGATTGATAATGATATATTTGATAATAACAGGGGGCTCCTTGCGGGTTACTTTTCTTCTCTTTTTGGGACACCATTCATCATCATCTTCTTCTTTCGAACCACCTGGAGGCCATTCCTTTCTCTCATTCACTTTTTCCCCTTCTAGTGAGTCAACATCATATAGATAATCTTCACTGTATCTGACTTTTCTCTTGGCTCTCAGTCCATAGTTCTGCTGGGAGGATGAGCTTCCAGAATTAGTTTCCCGAGACATATAGCGGCTACAGTCTTTGATCTCCCCCATGGCATCATATGAGACCTCAATGAAGGAACTATCATCACTGAAAGTTCCTGATGTCTCCAGGGAATTAGTAAGATGGTCCGGCTTTAGGTTCTTAAATTGCTCTACCTCAAGCCCAGTGCATGGTTTATTATTTAATTCCGGCTTTTCTTCATTATCTTTTTCATCTTTTTTCTCTACACTTTTGTCTTCATGCCCTTCCTCTTTGTCTTTTTTCTTGTCCATGTTTTTATCTTCCTCTCCCCAGATGATGCTCACATCAGGGACCTTGAATTGAGAAAGATCGCTGCTCTGCTTGAGGATTCCACTCTTAGATTCCCTCTTGGGACATGTAGTAAAGACACTGGGGAAAAAATTGAATTGGGCATCTTCCTGCATGAGAAGGGTGGTCTTATCTCGAACATTGTCCTGAAAGGACTCATATCGAATTTTGAGGGAGCAGACATCACTGCCCAGTGTTGACTCATCATCATCGAACATATAGTTATCCACATCTTCTTCAGAGAAAAGGTTAACAGATAGTTCATTCTTGGAACAGAGGTCAAGTAGTTCAATCTTACTCTCACTAATAAAAGTCTCAAAGTAACCCCAATCCTGATTGGAGTTTGCCAGTAAAGCTTCTTCTGTATTGCACTTATCTAACAGTAATGCCTCATAATAACTCTTCTGAGTTGGGTCTTCCAAGTCAATGTCAGGCTTTTCAGTTTCTCGTCTATCTCCTGCCCTTGATTTATGCAGGGGGAAGCCTAATAGCTGGTCTGAAAGCAGCTGCTCTCCATATTTCATATTTTCTCCAGCATTAATGCACTGAATCCCTATATCAGAGACCGCACATGTTTCATAATCTCTGTTTAGATCACCGACTTTGAGACTGATCCCTGGTTCAGGATCTACTGCTTCTTTTGATTCCATGAAGCAACCTAAGCAAGTCCGGCTTGGCTGCATGAGGCAGTCTCCATTCAGAGCTGACATGCCTGCAGGCTCCATGATGGCAAACGGCGCTTTCTCACATTCACTGGGCAGTGACCATGTGTTCAGGCCTTTTGCAACTCCAGATGTGAGGGAGATGGCATTCACAGAAGCACTATTAGCAGAATGATCAGGTGCTTCAATCAGGCCCAAAGGAGATGGAGGGCTCTGCACACATGGCTTCTTAGACGGCAGAGGTAGGAGACCCCTAGGAAACATTGGGGGCTCTTTTTGTACCACTGGTATATGCTGGACTGGTGCAGTAGCTTCTAGAGCTACAAATGACTTCATTGCCACGTCCTGGTCCTCTGAGTCTAGAGAAAAAGGAAATAAAAGGCATGAATAAAGTTAAGGATCTTAGATAAGATTCATTAAGTCTCTTTTCCTTGGTCAGTTTCTAACGCTTGGATATCAGAGCCTTTTTCTCTAGCTTTATGAAGTACCACCAAAACAGTAATAAAACAACTCTGATTTAATACTGAAAATTCATACAAGTGAAAAATAATCATTTTTAGGCTCAGATTCTTCTTCAGGAAAAGATAGAGCCCCCTCAGAAATGGTGAAAGAACTGGACTGATGGATCAATTGAAAAGTCAAAGTTTTCAGAGGGGGAAAGGCACAGGGTGCCATTCATCGTTTCAGCCATGAGACACATAGCCATACTTGAAAACCTATGTTAGAGAGGTTCCTAGTGAATTACACAGTTGCAATTTACTAGCAATTTTGAGGAACTTCATTTAGCAGATGGATTTGACAGAGCAAGGTGATTTATCTGAGAACTCTCAGGGATTCTTCTAGCTCGGTTAAAGATTTGACAAGTTTAGATTTACATCAACTTTTGATATATACTAGATTCAACCTGTCTCAAGTTTTTATATACTGAAAATATACATTAATTAAAAAAAGACTACCAGGAAAGATAATGTATACGGCAATTAAACTCTCTTACCATTTTCTTTGATCCCATTAATCAGACTGTTTTCTCCATTGGCTGAGGCAGCAATGACTTTATCTTGTTGGTTATCCATGAATGTAGCTTCTTACTGTTTCATCCCAATTTCAAATGTCGTTCAACCTGAACATTTCAAAAACATAATGTTAGTCATTCAGTTTGTCTTATTTCGTATTTTACATGTTATTTCAGTTAGGGGGCTTTAAAAACACTCACTGGGATCAGTTTTCTAGATCAGGTTCATTATTTATGCTGTTTTTGGTTTTTAGTTTACACCTACCATATAAGGTACTTATATTTCCTATCAACAACTATATACTATATTACTCAAAACCAAAAACCAGAGGAAGCAATGAAATGTAAAAAATTAGCTTAAATTATAGCTGCCCAATTAGGAAATATGCAAAGTCTAGGATAACTAAATAATGTGTATATATGTGGAAATTAGTTTTGTTTACTTTGTTTCTACTTTAGAGGGCGGAAGTTCTTTAAAGACAAACCAATTCACATTTATACATTCATACTTAATTTCTTTTTATTGTTAAAATATAATTACATCATTTCCCTATATCCCCTGTCCTTCCTCCAGCTCCTACCATGTCCTTCTCCTTGTTTCACTCCCTCTCTAATTCCTGCCCTCATTTTTTGATATATTTTTATCTATATATCTATATCTGTATCTATACTCATATATATACCTATATATCACACATATTTTCTCTCTGTCTTAAACTTTGATTTCTAACATTGAAAGGGATAGAGAACTCCTTAGTTTCTTGATTTGACTTCAATAGAATTTTGATAACCATTCCTCTAAAAACACATCAAGATTTTTTAAAATGTGAATATAATTAAGATCAAGATTTTGTGAAAAGGTTGCAGGCTTTTGTGGTACTTTTAAGACACAGTACAAACATCTATAGCTTTTCATTTTTGCCCATTTACTTGGGTATTAGACAGATTGGATATGATAGATCATTCCACTTGAGATAAAGGTGACCATCAAGTGCCACTCCATAAATCCCTACTCATTTCGGCTAACCTCTATCCCTAAACATTCTTCCTTGTCAAGTTTTCATCCCTTTATTTAAAAGCACACACTAATAAGGCCATATGCCATCACATGCCTGTGATATTAGTACTCAGTAGGCAGAAGCAAGTTAGAGGTCAGATTGGTCTACATAGTGAGTGCATGACTCAAAAACAAAGCAAAATAAAACAGGGCCTGCTGAACTCCTCTGAGACCTACCTTCTATGAGACACCAGGTATGCCTACTATTTCTAACCCCATGGACCTGCCTGGCTACCTCTGGGACTTCCCTTTCTGGTACCCACCAGGTAGAGCCATTCACTCTCTTCCTACAGACCTGCCTTGTTTCTCCACCAGAACTTCTTTTACCCTTGTAGCCAGGTAAGCCTATTCTTCTCCACTCCATAGACTACATGGCTACTCTGGGAACTCCCTTTCTTATATCACCAGTAGACTCTGCTCCTTTCCCATCCTATTGTTCCAATTGTTCCAACCAGCTCTTCTGAAACATTCTTTCCCTATTGTGCCAAGTAGTCCCTTTTTCCAACTTATAAAGCATCCCTTTCTCTGAGTCATTGGGTAGATTTCACTTTGTTTGTCTTCATGGGACTCTGTGCTCTTCTGGGATCTTGCTTCCACATGCTCCCAGGCCACCTGTCTCCCTAAGAATCTTCCATCCTCACAGTTCAGACTAGGACCACTACTCCTGACACTATAAATTTGTTTCTCCAGTGTTTCCAAGTATTTCCAGGGAAGTCCTACCCCTCTATACCACACCCAGTTTCTTGAGAGCTCCTGTCCTCAACCTTCTATAGCTTAATGCTCTCATGGATGTTATATATGGTTACACTGAAACAAGAAAAGTGGTTTGAAGAAAAAAAAAGGATTCAACTAACAAATTACTTCAAGTGCACAAATTCTAGTACAGAGAGAAAAGTAACATGAAAAAACAGAACATGTCCACCTCTGGTGGTTTAAATAAGAATATCCCTGAGAGGCTCAGATATTTGAGTATTTAGTACCCTGTTAGTAGGCTATTTGGGTAGGTTTAGGAGGTTTGTCCTCGTTGGAGGGAGTACCTCACTTGAGACTGGCTTTGAGAGTTTAAAAGAGTTAATCATCTCTACTTCCTGCTTGCAGTTCAAGATGTGACCTCTCAGCTTCAAGCTCCAGCTATCACACTTGCTTGCTGTCACAATTCCTCTCCATGACAACCTTATAACTCTGGAACCATAAGCCAAATAAACCCTTACATCTATCAAGTTGCCTTGGCCATGATGTTTTATCACATCAACAGAAAATTAGCAAATATAGCACCCCAAATACCATTACCAATCTCACAGTAATGAACGCTAATGAAAATGACTGAGAAGATCTTCCTGACAAAGAATTCAAAAGAATGATTATAACTGTGTTCAAACAACTCAAAGGGGATTGGCATATAGTGTAAGGAAACCAAGGAGCTGAATGAAATGTGGAAGTCAATTCAAGATATGAAAATACAATTTAATCAAAAGAAAGAATTGTTAAAATCCAAATTGAAATGATGCTGGAAATGAAAAACTTAGTAAGTTAAATAAAACTCCCACAGGAAACCGTTACTGACAGAATGGATCATGTGGAAGGTACAGTGTTGAGGTGAAGAGGAACTGTATCACCCAGTAAAGGACAATAGAATTTAAAAAATAAACAAAACACAGGGGAACTTTGAAATACCTTGAAAATATCTAATATTTGAGTTATGGGTATAAATGAAATATGCCACAGTGAATGCATGGCGACTATTTTAAAAAAATGATAGAAGAAAATTTCCTAAACTTAGAAAAAGGGATGTCCATCCAGGTAGAAGGGACCTATACAACACTAAACAGACACACTAGAAAAGAAATGCCCCCAATAAATTGTTAATGCTAAACATGAAAATACAGTCTAAAGAAAGGATGTTGAAAGCTACAAGAAGAAATTGTTAGATCACTTATAAAGACAGGCTCACCAAAATAAACCTGATTACTTCACAGAAACTTTAATGCCAGACAGGCCTGAAAATATATATTCCAAGTTCTGAAAGACCAAAATTGTCACCACAGACTATCATATTCAGCAAAACTATCAATTAAAATTTAAGGAAAAATAAAGCCTTTCCGTAACAAAAACAGATTAGAGGAATTTGTGACCACTAAGCCAGTTCTGTAGAGTTCACTGGGAAAAATATGGCGTCTAAAGTGAAGGACAAACACACTCAAGAAATCATAGTGAATATAAACAATTTCAGGACAGATAATCAAAAGAGATATATGAAAACAGCAACGTCACAACAAATATTAGGAATTACTAATCACTGTCCAATAATAACTGTCAATATTAAAGATCTCAATTTCCCCAGTAAAAGGACAGAGATTAACATGCTGGATTATAAAACAGAATCTATCTATCCATCTTCCTGCTGCCTGAAGGAACACACTTCAGCATCAAGGACAGATATCACCTTGATGTGGGATTCCCCTCTGTATGCTAAACTGTGTTATAATTAATGTAGTTTTGTGTGATTATTCAGTTCTGAGTGACTGGGAAACCAAAAAGCAGTTTCTGTTTACAAATGGCACCCAATATTTGGAAGCATACATCCACACAAAGCATAAGAAATCTTGAAAAAAGGGCTTCTAGACCCACAAAGTGGTCATAAAAAAGAAAATGACTATAGGCAATTATAGAAAGAAATAGTCTTAAAAGTAAAAGAGTACAGATAGTCATAGATTAAAGTAGTAAAGAGAGTAAATTATAGATGACTATTTTGCATTTGTATAGATCTTGGTCTATTGTTATTAAAGTAAATTTTGTTACACTGTGTATATGCATTTTTGCTCTTGTTTAAGGTATTGTGTTTGTGCAGCTCATTTGAAAATGTAATGTATAGTTAAAATTACAGATTAATAGATTTATTTTTTATTTTTTAAGATTTATTTTTATTATTATTATTAAAAATTTCCATCTCCTCCCCTCCTCCCAATTNAGTCCAAAGATCAGTCAGGGTTCCCTGTCCTATAGTCAAACTTTTTGTCACTTTAGGTTTTCTAGATATACAGAGATATATTTCAGTGTGATAGATAATCTTCAACACTTCAAAGACCTATAGAATATGTCAATTAAAAGGTTTAAGAACTTAGACTTTTCTCGACAGTGAAACATGTCTGCTTCTGGCAGCAACAATTACTTCAGTGATGATGATGGACATTGAAGAAACTTGTTATGGAATTTGCCTTCAGTGTGACAAGGCTAGTCATTTTGCAATAAACTGATCTTGCCTGGAGTGCTTAATGGTGTTCTGTATAAACTGGACATGCAGGATCCACAGAAAAATGACTGCTGAACCTGCCTAAAGAAGGTGAGACAGTCCTTCAGGGTTCCTGCTTCATGGAAGAGTATGCAAGACATTCTAAAGGCCACAGAAGAAAGTGACTGACAAACTGCCAATATAGGCAGAACTGTCCTTCAAATTTCCTACTTCATGGAAAAGTCTGATGGATATTATAGACCTGTAGTCTGAAGATGGATACCCCAACGGTACAGAACTTTGGGTGACTGTCTCTGTCAATTCTAGAACTTTGGAATTTGTTTAGAATACACTTACTGTTTACTTAGGTAATATTATAAGCTTCTGGGGTCTTTGATGGAGATGAGGACAGATAGGCATAGTTACAGTTTTCCTTAGTTATGATAAAAGATAAATTAGATATGAAACTTCAGATGCACAAAGATAAATTAGATGATAAAATATTTTCTTTAATTTTGCGAGATTCAAATAGACTAAATATTGTAAGTGTAATTCTTGCTTGATACCTGTTTTGCTATATGTAATTTTACTATGTTAAAGTTCAAATCTTCCTTGTTATTTAGATGGAAAAGGGAAGATAATGTGGGATTCCCCTCTGTATGGTATGAATATGTTTTATTACAATTGATTAACAAGGAAGCTACTTTGGCCTTTGGCAGGGTAGGATATAGGTAGGTTAAAAGCCTGAACTGAATGCAGAGAGAAAGAAGGTGGAAACAGGCAGATGCCATGTAGCTGCAGGAGAAAGACACCAGAACGTTACCAGTAAGACACAACCTCATGGCCATACAGATTAAAGAAATGGGCAAAAAGGTCACATATTAAGAGAACATAATATATATTGTTCTCTAAAAACACATTTGCCATTCAGTAGTATATTGTTTAATCTCCATGAGTTTGTGTACTTTCTTTGATTTCTATTACTGTTGATTATTCCATTGTGATTACATAGAATATAGAATGTCATTTCAACTTTCCTTATTTGTTAACACTTGCTTTGTATCCTAATATGTGATCAATTATTGAAAAAGTTCTATGAGCTGCTGAGAATATGTATTCTTTAATGTTCAAGTAGAATGCTCTATAGATGTCTGTTATATCTATTTGATTAATGATATCATTTAAGTCCAGTGAATTTCTGGTTGCTTTTTTTATTTAGATAATCTGCCTATGATGACAGTAGAGTACTGAAGGCATTCATTATTACTATGTTGAATCTCATCTGTGATTTTAAATTTACTAATTTGTCTTTTATGGAATTTGGTGCACCTGTTTTTGGTACATATGTTTCAAATTGTAAGGATTTTTTTCTCTAGTATGTAGTTTCCTTTCCTATCTCTTTAGACTTGTTTTGAAGTCCATTTTAAGTCTATGTCTCCTTGTTTGTTAGTTCCATTTGGTTGGAATATCTTTTTCTATCCTTTCAACCATGAGGTGATGTAAACAGAGATGGCCTTCTGGTTTTCTGGCCACATAGAACTGAATAATCACACAAAAACTATATTAATATTTGGTGACCAGCTCAAGTGTATTCCTAGCTAGCTCTTATATCTTAAATTAACCAATTTCTACTAATCTGTATGCCCACGAGGTTGTGTCTTACTGGTAATGTTCTGGTGTCTTTCTCCTGCAGCTACATGGCATCTGCCTGTTTCCACCTTTTCTCTCTGCATTCAGTTTAGGTTTTTAACCTACCTATATTCTACCCTGCCATAGGCCAAAACAGCTTCTTTATTAACCAATNTAAAATTACATATAGCAAAACAGGTATCAAGCAAGAATTACACTTACAATATTTTGTCTATTTGAATTTTTCTATTTGAATCTCGCATTTTACACTGGAGATTCTCTTTGCCAGGCATGCCTTTCCTTTCTCAAGTTTTTCCCATCCTCTCTTTCACCTTTCTATCTTTTCCTTACTCAACTATACTTTGACACTTTCTTTAACTCTTAGCACTCCTAACAAAATTAGTCTCTTCTCTTTAGGATCTCAAAAATTTTTGATCTCTTTCATGTTTATCCATCACTTCTTTATGTCTAGTATCACCTAAAAGGCTATATGGTACTCTTTATCTCTAAAGAGCCTGATTTAGAGTGTGGTTTGTACTCTGTAAAATTTGCTTTAAAATGATGTTGAATAGTATGAAAAGCTGAGAGGGAATTTGGGAACAGTACACATTGGGCCAAATTTGGTATGTTTAAGAAGATATAGCAGATAATACATAGTGAAACTATTCTGTGGAGTTATTCAGAAGGACACTGCAGAGTTTTAAGTGGTGAAGAACATTAGGACCAGTGATAATGGTAGAGACAAATATAGGAAAATAAGGCCAGGCATGCTGACTCATAATTAATCCCAACACTTGAGAAATTGATACAGGATGATCATCACCAGTTTGATATTAGCCTGGGCTATAGAGTGAGACTTGGTCACAAAAAAGACAAAGAGGTAATTTAGGAGATAAAGGTTAAGTGTAAAATGTAAAAAAACAAAAACAAAAATCCCTAGAATCAGGGATCAGGAAATAGAAAAGGAAAAAAGATATTAGCATTCAGCAGAACTATAGATATGTGCTGTAGAGCCTTGGTGTTGGAAAGTAGTCAGCATATAGAAGAAAGAGGTAGAGAAGTGAATACATGGTTGTGAAAAGATCATTGTAAGCAAGTGGGTTTCTGGCCAGAGTAGCCTCAGAAAAGTCTGTATGCAGGATGTTTATATAAATAAAGCTGGTGAATATTAAGATTGTCATGTGCCACATGGATAAAGAAGCTAACTTGGCATAATTGTCACAGTGGAAAATGAGCAATCAACTAGGAAATTGGTACTGATGGTAGGTAATCTACAGATTTTGTCAGAGATTGAAATGGAACAAAAAGACAGTACTGCTGTGCCAAACATGTCCATAGAAGGTGTTCCAGGCCAATCTAGCTACCTTTGTTCATAACCATTCTTCCCAGTCAAATTCTAGTCAGCAAAAGAATTAGTAAAGCAGATAGCATTTTAGTTTATAATTCTGCCTTGTTTATGCTAATTTCTGATACATCACAAGATTTCAAGGATCTAGGTTAGAAATATGTACTTATTGGTTTAAAATTTAAAAAAGGTGTGTGTAGACATTGAGAGCTTGTTCGGAGGTTATAGGAGGGGAGTGCAACTACTCATATACCCTTAATCAAAGACTGGTCCTTCTCAATTAAGGGAAGTTCATCCTCTTCAACCTAGTGCTGGATTTGAGAGGGACGCATAGGGAGCAGTGAAAGAGGAAGGGGACACCTGCCTAGCAGCCACGTCAGCCAAATCAACCTGGCGATCATTGGGGTGACAGATGCCACAGCCAGATTGTACACCTGTCAGAATAGCTAAGATCAAAAACATAAGTGACAGTTCATACTGGTGAGGATATGAAGCAAAGGGAACAACTCCTCCATTGCTGGTGGGAGCAAACTTGAACAGCCACTTTGGAAATCAATATGGTGATTTCTTAGAAAACTGGGAATCAATCTACCTCAAGACTCAGCAATATCACTCCTGGGCATCTACCCAAATGATGCTCCTTCCTACCCCAATGACACTTGCTCATCTATGTTTATAGAGCTTTATTTGTAATAGCCATAAACTGGAAACAACCTACATGTCCATCAACTGAAGAATGGATAAAGAAAATGTGGTACATGCAGGTAAATGGATGGAACTAGAAAAAAAATCATCTTGAGACAGATAGCCCAGACCCAGAAAGACATGGCACGTACTCATTCATAAGAGGATAGTAGTTGAAAAGTAAAGGAGAATCATGCTAAAATCCACAGACCCACAGAGGCTAAGTAAAAAGGAAGGCTCAAGGTGGGCTGCATAGATCTCACTGTGAAGGGGAAATAAAATAGATTTTGCAGTGGACTGGGGGCAGGCTGGGATGGAAACAGGGGAGATTAGGTTGGGGGAGGGAGAGATGCTTGGAATAGGGGGATATTTTGGAGGTTAGGTAGAGGGCGGTGGTGGCGAACGCCTT
>LOEQ01005084.1:70156-93410 GCA_001685075.1 Bramus lutescens
TAAATGCCCTTCGACTGAAGAATGGATAAGGAAAATGTGGTACATTTACACAATAGGTTTAGTATTTTAACTGGTATGAAAGGTAGAAGAAACTTTTCTAAGGCAAAATGCAATAAGGCAAGGATTGAGTCAGTCCTTAATTTCTTTATACACAACCTCCAAATAATCTACTTCAAAAGAAGTAATGAGTTCCCTTGATTTCAGGATCTCTTATCTTATCTCTGTCCTTTTCGTCCAGCACTCTAAACAGACTATATTGCATTATATATGAAAACTTTCCAGGGCCAGTAAGGTCTGGCAGATGAAGGCCAGTTTAAGGAGAATCACTGGCATTGCTCCAAGACAAGGAGTGAAATTAATATACCAGCAAAACAAATAAATCAATTCAAGTTCATACACAGAATAAAGACAGCTGCCTCTGGTACCACTTTTGGGATGGAGCTTAGAGCAGAGAAAGAGCTGGAAGGCAGATAAAATAGATTTAACAGCCACTTGCTAACAAAGTTCCATCAAGATGTTTGTGGTTCCTCTGCAAGATAAACCTTTCTAAGCTGTTCATCAACCTACTGTTTGCCATTAGTACTTGGGTTCAAACAGAACTCTCCTTTGTCACGTTTTAGGTAAGAGTACTGCAATATCATCTTCACCTCTAAGCACTGACATTATCACTATGCAAAATGCATGGATTTTCTTTTTACGCTCTTTTTCGTCATCCTTAGCATGGTCCCCAACCATCCCCTTTGGAAGAAACATCAAGGCTGAGCTGGTAATGAAGTCCAGTACTTAGCTCAAAAGTGATACACTACAACCATACTCAGGTTTACATGAACTCCATTCTTACTGAGCTTTACCACTGGTACTATTCACTATAGTAAAGGCACTTCACTGAGACTTGCCTAGAGTTTTCTGTGAAGCATCTGGTTGTGCTCTTTTTCAGTGGTTCAAATCTGCATTTTCTTTAAGGTCTACATCTTTGCCAAAATCCGCTGGGTGATTGAACAATGTGGCTTGTGCAAGAAAAAAAATAACAGTTGAAATAAACAAACAAATAACAACAACTCCCCCCCCAAAGAACCCACCAAGAAATATATAGTTGTTGATAAGAAAGTCGAATGTGAAACTGGTGAGGAGCAGAATGGTGCTGTGATGAAATAATTTCTGATCACAGAGAAAAGTGAAATCCTCAGTAGGATTTTTAAACATCTTTTCAATTTTCAAGCCTACTTCCCATGTAATTTTCTATTCTTGCTGTACTTAATAACATTCCAGAGCAACTCTAACTCTTATTACACAGTTGTGATAATACTTTCTCACATTTAATACACTTCATTATTAACACGCATCACCTTGTATAGGTGCACACAGTGATTTAATATTTTGATACCTATCTGTAAAAGGAAAAGTTAGCTTAGCAGGCCCAGCTTTCTCAAATCTTATATATTTTTGAAAGTGCTCATCTATGTGACTAGTCCTCTGTTGGCTCTTGAGAACTGAAGTCTTAGAATGATCCCTGAGCTACAAACTGATAAGAGCATCAAGAATGCCTGAAATATTGAACTATGCAATAAAACGTATCTAAATAGCTTTTTACAAAATGTAATTTACTGTCCTTTCTTTCCGTAGGATCTGGGTTTTGGGTAATTCCACTCAATTACTAAAATGCAGGATTCCATTTTAGAGAGTATTTCTGAGAAAAATACTTTCCCTGTGTTTCTGTAGCTCATTGCTTAGGGATTAAGCATATCCTGTATGAGTCTAGTACTGAGAAGACTTTGGAAACTTATTCCTGGAATCTTCAAGGCTTTGCCTAATGCACATTTTTTCTTTGTAGGTACTGCTTTCTATCTTTTTGCTGTGATAAATAGTAATCTGATTATAATGACTTTTGGGTAATTCTAGCAAATTGTCAATTGTGGAACTGGTATTGGGTATACTGTTTTACAGTGTCACTATGGACTATCACCTCTACATTATACTAATAGAAATTGAGTTTCAGGGAAAACAAATGACTCATTGAGTTGAGAATAGAATTCAATTCTTTACAAATCTCATGTTCTTTCTACTACACTAGAGAATATTCACCATATATATTTTTGGAAAATAGAGAACACATAAAATAGTATGATAGAGCCTGGACTTTCAGATCTGGTAGCCATTAACTGTATGCCCCAAATCTCACATTTAAAAGAAAGGGAAAAAAGTAGATGCACATCTAAAAATGAAACCTTTACCTGAGTAAACTTGAACTTCCCTACTCTTACTTTACACATTTCACCTCCATTTCAAGTTGTTTGAGGTTATACTTGCATTCTACAAGAATATATGCTCAATGAAAGAAATTTCAGTTTAAAGAATGACTAATTGTGCTATGTATGGTTTCCAAAAGTATTCTATCTTGTTTTGAGAATTAAAACGGTAGCACAAGTTTGAGAAAGGTTCTAGTTAGTTAGCTTTGTTTATGTCTTTGTTTCAGTCTTTTCTGGCCCGACTTTGTGAATATAACAATCCTTGCACTGCTCTAAACTTCCAAATGACTGACTTTCTTCTTTAACATTGTGTGCTCTCAAGATCTTCTGAGTAAATTGGGAGCATGGGGACCTTGAGAGAGGGTTGAAGGGGAGGAAAGAGGCAGGGAGGGGATCAGAGAAAAATGTAGAGCTCAATAAAGATCAAGAAAAAAACCACTGTGTGGTATCTTACTGACTGTGCTGTTATGTTTAAGAGTGGTGAAGCAAGTCTAGGTAGCAAAATAGACAAACATATTAAATTAACTTTTCTATGCACTTTAGCATTTATAAAATGTATCTGATAAAGTGTGCATGTGGTTTTTGTTTGCTTAATTATTTATTTGCCACCCTGGAGTTTGATCTTACAGCTTTCTGAAATATAGTTATAATGTATGCTACTACTAAACTATGCCTCATGCCCATTTTTTATTTTAAAGAGAACATCTCCCAATTAGTTTTTATGAAAGTTTGCTTCTATCCTCAACTTTAAAATCTTATTGTGTGTGTCAGGCATGATGGCATACACCATTAAACTCAAATTCTAGAGAGAAGCAGGTGGATCTCTATGAATTTGAGGATAGCCTGGTCTATATAGTGAGTTCCAAGACAGCCAGAGCTACGCAGAGAGACCCTGTCTCAAAAAACATGCAAACAAACAAATAAAAATCCTATTATGTGATTTTAAAGGCCCTAAGATAGTTTTTTACCTTTTTAAAATATTAATTATAAAAGTTTGGTTGGTGGCTCAGGTTTGTTACTAACTTGCTCTTACTTTTAAATTAACCCATTTCTATTACTTTACTACAAGACTAGTGGCTTGTTACCTCACATGTTGCTTCCCCGGCAGCTGTTGGTGTCTCCCAGACTCCACCCTCCTTTTTCCTTTATCTTTGCTTGGATTTCCTGCCTGGCTCTATTCTGTCTGGTTATTGGACATATACAGCATAACATCCAGAAGTCTAGGCAAGAGCAGTTTCTTGCACAAATGACTAGCAACCTCCATAAGGAGCCTCTTCGGTGCCCATCTTCCTCTTGAAGTAGATTGGTGCTGCCAGGAGCACATGTGTCTCACTTTTGAGAAAAGTCTGAATTCTTAAAACATTTTAAATACCATATTCTGTAGGTCTTTAAACTGTTTTAAGATTACCTATCCATCTGAAATATATCTTTGCATATCTAGAAAACCTAACTAACAGAACTATAAATTTGACTATTATATATGACTATTAATTTGTATTTCTTAACTATACATTACATTTTATTTTTATACATTACATTTTAAATTAGCTGTATAAACATAATACCTTAAACAAGAGCATAAACATACATATAACAAAATTGATCTTAAATTTGTATCAATATACAAAAATCCTTTAATCAAGAATAGAAACATATATACAGTATAAAAATTAACTTTAAATTTACATCACTATACCAAAATCCATGTCAATGCAAAATATCTGAGATTAATAGGTGTGTTTTTTCCTATAGTCCCATATTTCCTAAATATAAACAAACATTCATAACCTACCAAATAACCAAAGACTATTCATAACCTGTGAAGGCCCAAAAATGTGAGCTTATTTCCACCTTGTCTGAAGGTCAGAGAGTTTGAGGTTGCTCAAAATTGTTGACATCAACCAGGGCTATACATCCTGACCTAGGGTATGGTTACTTGGGGGGTTTTTGACATTAAGATAGCCCACACAGTTGGATCCACTCTACCCAACCAATGGTCAGGATATTTAAGCATATTTCTACTTCTTCTTTTCTAAAAGGAGGTTTGACCTTGGGTGTGGCTGCCTTCAGGATACTTGGTCTAGGGTAGGTTCACTGCCTAAACAACAGAATGCTAATGACTTGATATCTCAAAGTATTGAAGCAAGTAACTGTTCTAGTTTCCCTTTGTATCATGTTAAAGCAGTCTTTTGTCTTCTTCCCCCTATGGCATTGGGGTATAAAAGTGTATGGAAAATTAAACACAGGGATTTTGGTATTCACTGGTACTCCCTTCTAGTACAATTCTAAGTTTTCTGTTTTATTATTTTTATGTCTTTGTACTCTTTACTTATATTTATAATCCCCATGCCCCTACCCTGGCAAGTGGTATTTTTGTTAAGGCTGGTCCCTGGCAATAACCCCCCAAACTCTTGGGAATGTGGACATTGTTTTCTCCAAACTGCTTCCTGCTGTCTGTGGGCAAAGTATCTTTAGGGTTCCTGATAAAATTTTGAGATAATGACCAGGTCCTGGAAGGACCAACAGTAAGAGCTTTTACTTTTTTGTCATGGGCAATTTTACACTGAGCAGGGCAGATGGGTACATAGCAGCCTTGTAGAAAGAAATTTTGTGTCCTGTAATAATTTCCTAGAGAGTTTTACATCTCAAAGTTTGGCAACAGCAAGTCAAGTCCATTTTACAATGTATGTATTTTTCACAGATTTTTATTGCTTATAAAAGAAACTTATTTGTCAATGCAGACATAATCGGCTTGGTTGTACAGTAGGCAGGAATGGAAAGATTTTGGCTTTTTCAGAGGTAAATAAAACTCCCACAAATTGATAACAGTAGAAATGGACATCAAAGCAGGTTTACTTTTTCTCAGTCATACACAGCAGGGAACATCTTGGGAGAAAATAGAGACAGTTAATTATTTACAGAGATATTTTCAGGCACAAGCTACCATAAGATCTGTCACATTGTATCCTAATAAGAGAGACAAAAGAGGGTATAGATTTGGGTGGTTGGAAGAGTGGGGTGGAGTTTGGGGAAGGGAACTATAATGGTCTGTCCTGTCCCCTTAAGAGACAAGTCTGGCCACTTCCCCCCAACCCCGTCCACCGCCTAGGCAGGCAGATCTTCCTTCTGCCTCTGGCCTAAGCTCTCTTCCCAAAAGACAGAAAGGGAAGAGGGCTCCTCTCCTCAACCCTCCTTCATCCCCCTCCCTCTTTCTCCCTTTTTCCTCTTTTCCCTTCTTCCCTTCTCCCCTTTCCCTTACATAACCTACTAAATAAATATCCAGCCTCACTCTGCATGGTGTGCCTATNTCTTCCTGGGACTGGCTGCCTTCATGGCCCACTGTGGTCTTGGGACCTGCTGCCCACTGCCACCACTCGGGGAACAGCACAGCATTTTATTTTTACCATAACAGGAATCATAACCATAATATATTGTATTTAAAAATCCATTAAAAAGAATGTGAAACTCAAAAAAAGGAATGGTAAGATACAATAATTAGATTTAAATGCTACTGCAGAAAAAAAACCTGGGCTGGGCAAGAGAAAAAGGTAGATATTTGCTGTCATTAAAAGCTCTTGCTGGGTATTGTGGCTCACACCTTTAATCCAAGAATTTCTAAGAATGAGGGAGGATGACTACAATTCTAAGGTCAGTCTAGGATACAAATTGAATTCAAGGCCAGTCTGGGCTACAGAGGGAGACCTTATTTCACCAAACAAACAGGCAGACTGCTTCAATTTTAGAGCATGGGGTGATGTCATACACCCATAATCCCATCACTTGTAACATAGAGGCAGGAAGAGCAGATGTTTAAGGCCAGCCTGAGCTTCATAGCCAGTTTGATGACAGCCTATACTACATGAAACTATGTTTCAAACACTCACATACATACAAATAAAAGTTCTAGTTTTGATAAATTATTACTATCCTGAATCTAGCACATGCCCTCCTCCAACAACCACACACACATAGCCATATGAACATAACATTCTGAAACTAAGGAATTCTTCAACCCAGTCTCTATTTACAAAATTTAAAAACAAACAAATAATTTACTGACTTTGATAAGAAAAGGAGAAAGAGTACTTAGAATTTAGAGGGAAAATAGAAGTAGGTAATCTAAAACAATGTTGTGCACATACACTCATACATTCTTTCCATTATGTACATTGCATCAGTAGTTTTCAGGTAGGATAAATTTTTTTCACTGGAGGATGATGATGATTATAGCCATGAGGGTTATAGAATTCCTTTTCTACTTGGCTAATACCAATACTGGCTTCTGTTAAAATTCATGTAATGTGGTCAGTCACAAAGAAATATGTACTTAGCTAATTATAGCTGATTGTCTTTGGATCTAAATCTCATTCACTTTCCTCAACTGTAAAATGAAGGCACAGAGATCAGCCTCCCAGGCCAACTGGTGTCCTGTGGTTCTTTGACCCTACTACAAGTACTAGATAGATGGAATTATAGCCCATATGACATGGTTCAAAGTTTCTATTTCAATGAGATCATCAAGCAGCATAGACTTGACATGACATGATCAAATCTTACTACACTTATCTATAGGTATAAGGGCAAATGTTTATAGATTGTCATTAGGTTGTGTTGGTTTAGTAAATTGGTATTTGTATATTCTCCTCCAAAATTCATGACTTCACGAGCACTGAATAGTTGGCTAGGTTTTCAATACCAGGCATGGTCTCCTTTTTGTTGAAATGGTCTTATATCCAATTAGTGATACTGACAAGGTATGTGTGCCACTACTAACCCCATAGGGTTATTGTGGCATACTGGCCATTGATGTGGTTGATAGGCATTATAGCCCAGTGAGACTGTTAGTTGCCTCCCTCCTTTGGAAGTTTGCATGGTGCGTTCTAGTAACAGGAATTCTAGTCCTCAGGGAAAGAGCGTTCAGGTCAGTTCTAGCTCAGGAGCTTCCAGGACCAGTTTCTGAAGAAGATGGTGTCTTCAGTTATAGGGACTTACCTTCCACCTCTTTTGGGTATATGCCCAGCAGGGGTATAACTGGATCATGTAATAGTTCTGTTTTCAGTTATTTTACAAACTTCCACAGTGATTCCCATAGTGGTTATATCATTTTAAATTCCCTTCAATAGTGTTAGTGTTCTTCTTCAAACATCCTCACCAAGATTAGCTGTCATTTGTTTTCTTGATGTTGGCCATTCTGATTCCAAGTAGTTTTAATTTGCGTTTACTTGGTGGTTATAGTTGTTGAACTCCTTGAAAAGTATTTATGAACAATTTCCTGTGAGCTCTCTGTTTACTTTCTAAGCTAATTTTAAAAGCCAAATGTAGTGGCACACACTTTTAATCCCAGCACTTGGGAAGGCAGAGGCAGGCAGATCTGTGAGTTTGAGGCCAGCCTGGTCTACACAATAAGTTCCAGGAACGTCAGGACTACACAGTCTCTGAAAAAAACTGAATTCTATGTCTACATGTATAAATATATACAAGTATTCTCTCTTTGAAGGAGGTTGAGTTGGTGTGGATGGACCTCTGAAGTATAGAACACAGAAAAGAAAAGGAAAAAGAAAAAAAACAACAACTTTCCTACTGCATGAACATGACAAACCAAATGATCAAAGTCAGTTAGTGGTAAGTCTTCTTAATATTTTATACCCCTTTAGATAATGTGATGGTAATGATACTTTATCTCTGTGGTACTTTCCTCCAAAACTCATAACCCTTGGGCAACCACAAGAAAACTATCAGACTCACAAATTGAGCAACATTGTACAAAAAAATCTGACCAGTAAACCTAAGAAACTGTCACAGATTGGAGAAGACCAAGGAAATATGAATATCAAATGTTTTGAATTATCATTATTCTGATTTTCTAACACATAGATACTAGTATAGAAAACTGGTGAAATCTGGGGTTTCATTTTGAAACTATACTGCAGCAGTGATAGTTTTAACAATATCTGTTAGATTCCTCCTTAACATAGGAGGGAAGAATAGTCTTTCCTAAAGCCAGAAATTCATTATGTGACTGTGACCTTGAACAAGTTTATTCAATTCTAGGCTTGAATTTTCAATATGTACACTGAGGGATTTAGCAAAATTGTCTCAAAGGCATTTTCAGCTCTATCTAGTCTGGGATTCTTTTTGGTTGTATGGGAAGGAGGAACAGAGACCTAAATCTTCCTTAGGTGTTGTTTAACAAAACCTTCTGCTTTACTAATACTAGATCAACGTGGAATGCTCAATTTGCCTTCCAGCTACCATGAATACTATAGAGATGGTTTCAGCTAAGAATCATAATAAAACTATATATGGTGTAAATTCCCTTTCTGGGTAGCGTTTTGTGTTCTCTAGAAAATGAGGGCAATGTGAAAGCCCTCACCTTATAGGTGGAGTTTAAGAACGCAAAAATAGGCCTAACCTAAATTTGTATCTTTATGCTTAAGATATATATTGCTTCATGCCAAATAACAGCTGCCCAACCATGGTGTTTGAGAAAGGACTGATTGTTAGTAAAATAAAATGCTTTAAAATGCCACTCTTTTTAGTTATCAGATACAAGGAGGTAATAGTTGAGAACAAGTAAATGTCTATATTCTGAAAGAGAGTTGGACCCAGTCAAAAAAACACATTATTAATACTCCTTATCTTTGAAGGTCTTTGGTTACGGCTGGAAATATGGCTCAGTATGAGTGCCTGCTTCACAGCATGAGGACCTCAATTTGAGCCCCCAGCATACATATAAAAATCCAGGCATGGCTGCGAGGAAGCCAGAAACCCTCGTGGAACAGAGACGGGGGATCAGTAGGGCTTTCTGACTGTCATCCTGGCTCCGTGGTTTAGTGAGAGACCTTACACAAAGAGAACATGACAGACAGTGATATGAGAGGCCACCTGGTATCCTTCTTTGGCCTCTGTATACACATACACACACATACATGTCCCATTAAAAAATGAAGGGTTTTCTCTGCTCAGTCTAAACTTAGTCTATCCCATGGAAACAACTCTTGACTTTCTAGAACAAGAATTTACTAGCATCAGATGTCAGATGCTAGTCAGATGCTGACATTACTTTAATGGCTTAGTAAGAAAGAGATGGCTGGGAAAAATGTGCACCCTTACTTTCGAAGATGGTGACTGTGTGTGATAAATATGTATACTCACACACAGTACACCAACCTCAAAACTAAAGGGCTAGATCACCATCTTGAACAATATTTAAAGCACCAAAAGTTTTTCTAGACCATTCTAGCTGCCTATAGCCCATGGTAAGAATAGAATAGAGAAAGAAATAAACTCAGAAGTCAGCAGAGGTGTCCAAATCTTATCAGCCTGCAAGAGAATTAAAGAGGCTCATATATAGAGTGGCATGGTGGAATGCAATGAAAATTCCAACACTTGGAATGCAGGACTATGAGTTTTAAGACAGTGTGGGCTATACAGTGACTTAGAGGCCAGGCTAGGCTGCATGGTGAGGCAATATCTTAAAAGAAAAAGAAAGGAAAAAGGAAGAGAAAGGAAAGAAGGAAAGGAAATGAAAGGCAAAGGAAAGGAAGAGGGGGAGGGAAAGGACAAGTCAGAAAAGAGATGTAAAGTTATTACTACCCCATTTAACTGAAGAATGTTTAGCTACATTTAACTGAGGAATGTTTAGCTACAGCTCTATTTCATGTTTCCATCAGTGAGAACAGTTCCCTAACTGTGACAGACAAGCTCAGAAGCTCACATTTCACCTGGAGTTCATGAATTTGAAACTGAAGGGTCTTTCTGCAGGGGTTCCTTATTAAGGCAGAGTCTTCTATACACATTTATATTTATATAATCATAATAAAGAGCAAGAGCATTTAAGGCCAGTTACTATAATTTCTTTCACAATGTAGTTTTTGCTTACTTTCTTCAAATACATTTTCTTTCAAAGCAGAAGCTCCAATTACATGATATGCTGGATGATTTTTTTTGTCAACTTGACACACTGGGAAGAGGGAACCTCAACTGAGAAAATATCTCCATCAGATCAGCCTGTAGGCAAGTCTGTGAGGGTATTTTCTTGATTAGTGACTGATGTAGGAGCACCCAGGACATTGTGGGTAGTGTTGCCCCTGGGCAAGTTGTCTGGTTATATAAGAAAGCAGGATGAACAAGCCATGGGGAGCAAACCAGTAAATCATACTCCACTATGGCCTCTGCTTCAGTTCATGCCTCCAGGTTTTTGCTTTGAGTTACTGCACTGACTTTCTTGGATGATTGACTACAAGCTGTAAGCCAAATAAGTCTTTTCCTCTCCAAGTAGCTCTGGCCATGCTGTTTTATCACAAGATAAAGCAAACTAAGACATATGGCAATAAAGTTCATTGTTTTAATTTGTATACAATTTACGGAAAAATAAAATGTGGTTTTTAATTTTATTAATAAATGCATACATATATTAACTTACAATATTTAATTTCAATACCAGTTTGCAACAATCACAAGTCAAATGGAATACTGTATAAAAAGGAGAAATCAGAGGGAAAGATACACGGAGGGAAAAATACAAAGAAGGGGGGAAATAGAAGGAGGGAAGCAAAACTGGCCAGGAAAGGAAAATAAAACAGAAATAAATCTGAAAAATTGAGTAATAGAATTACCAAAATACATAATGTGCATGTATGAATTTGTTAAATAATAATTTTAAGAAGGACTGGAGAGATGGCTCAGGGGTTATTCTCAGAACTTATGGAAACAATCAATGGGTGCCGTCAGAAACCCTAGAGCATGCTGGCTAATGCGGGGAGCCATATCTGTGAACTCTGGATTTGATTCAGAGACCTTGACTTGAGTTATGGTGAAAGAGCATTGATGATAATTTCTGACACTGAGCTTGGACCTCCACATACATGTGTACAATATGGATCTGTACTCATACTCAGACATGCAAGCCACATACAGATACACATGCATACAATGCACACCCATGTAAATGAAGAATTCGAAAGAAGGAAGCAAAAGAAACAAAGACAACAATAATCTAAGGGAACCATGAAGAAACTGGTGCTACAAGTAGTTGTGAGTAGCCTGATATGAGTGCTAGGAACCCAACTCTGCAACAAGAATACGTATTCTATTTTTAACATCTGAGCCATCTCTACAGACTTCTAAATTCCTTCTTTCACTTATTTATTCATGAATTTGGCTGTTTTGTTGTTGTTGCTTCTGCTGTTTTTGAGAAAGGTCTCCCTATGTAGTTCTGCATAGCCTGGAAGTAACTCTGATGGTCAGGCTGGCCAGACTGGCCTGGAACTCACATGGATCTGCCTATGTCGGCCTTCCAAGTGCTGAGGTTAAAGGCATGCACAACCATGCCAGGGGTTTTATATGTTAAAACAATATGTTCATTTTTAAGAATTTCATCTGTCCATAGAATGTATTTTGATTGTGCTAGTTCCCACTTGTTCCCGACACCTTCCAGAGCCCCCAGCTTGTCCCCAGCAAATTCATTCAATATTTTTAAAAACAACACTCTAAGTCCAATTCATAAGGCCATCCTCTGAAGTATGTATACTCCTAAGTTCTACAGTTTAATGTTCATTTAATCTAAAAGCTTTGACAAATGTATGGCAAGGATCCACTATTACAGTATCAAAATTCACTGTCCTAAAATTCACTATGCATTATTTCTTCCTCCCCCTGTCCAACCCTGCAATTACTGATCAATTTTATTGACATCATAGTTTTGGTTTTTGAGAATATTACATGAGTTGAAAATATATAACATACAGACTTTTCAGACTAACTTACTAAATGCAGCAATATGTATTTAAGCTTTTCTGTGCCTTTTTGGCTTAATAGCCAATTTCTTTTTAAGGGTTGAATATTTCATTGTGTATATACAACACATTAGTTGTTTACTCATTGACCCACTGAAGAACATTTTGATGGACCGAATAAGACACAAATTATTGTACAGATTTAAGGTTTTTTTTAAAAAAAATCATTTGCATAAGTACAACAGCATTATTACTAGGTCATACAGTGAATACAGTTCTATGAAGAAACTATCTTTCAAAATGTCTATACTGATTTTGCATCACCAGCAATGAACAAGAATTCCTATTATGTGATATCATCATCATAATTTGGTACTGTCACTGTTTTGAGATTCTGTTCTTCTAATAGCTGTATAGTGTTTTCATGCTGCTTTAACAAAGTTCCTTGGGTAATTTGTGAATAATAGAAGTATATTTCTCACAGAGCTGGGAGATAGAAATCTTAAGATCAAGGCACTAAAATGGACTTATTATCTGCTCAGTAGAAAATAGCTTGTTTGTTTCTCACACAGTAGAACAAACGGATTTAAAGGATGAACTTACTGAAGTAATATTTAATAATTTGTTTTAAATTACAATATAATAATTATATACAATAATGTGCTTCATTACGACATTTAATACATGTACAAATATATTTTTGTTGGGCAGTAGTAGTGCATGCCTTTAGTCCCAGCATTCTGGAGGTAGAGGCAGGCAGATCTCTGAGTTCAAGGCCAGCCTTGTTTACAGAGTGAGTTCCTGGACAGTCAACTACAGAGAAACCCTATCTCGAAAAACAAATACTTAGTTCATATTTACCCCTATTATCTTCTCTTATCTCCTGCTTATTTCAACTGATCTCCTTCCTCTTCCTCACCAGTCCCTCTTCTACTTTCATTTCTTATTTGGGGATGTCACAACGACTTTAACTGAGGCTGTTTGTGTAGGGTTATTTACAGGAGCATTGGCAAGTTACCAGTGGCTACATCATTGGAGAAACAGTTTTCTCACCTCTTGGCAATCATAAACTGCCAACAGTACTGCAAAGAAGGTGAATATTCTTTATCCCTTCACCCTAGCAATCGCTAACTCCCAGAGAATAAATTCTCTAGGAGGGTTGGGGTCTTGTAATCTCCTCCCCCATCCATGATGGAATGTTGATGGGCCAAATATAATGCATGTCTTATGTAAGCAATTCCATTTCAACAGTGCAACAACCATGCCATAGGCAGAAGAGAGCAGTTAAGAACACACCTTCTTTTATTCTAACTCCTACATTCTCTCTATCCCTTCTTCTGCAAAGTTTCTCAAGCCTTGGAGCAGGTGTTAGAGATGCTTCCTTTAGGGCTGGGTATGCAATAGTCATTTATTGTCTTAGCTAGGCTTTTATTGCTATTAAGAGATACCTTGACCATGGCAACTCTTACAAAGAAAACATTTAACTGAGGTGGTGGTAGCTTACAGTTTCAGAGGTTCAGTCCATTGTCATCATGACGTCGACCACAGCGGTGTGCAGGCAGATCTGGTGTTAGCTAGCTACATATTAACCAGAAGGCAGCAGGAAGTGGACTGACTATTACACTAAGTGAAGCTTGAAAAAAGAGATCTCAAAACCTTGTCCCCACAGTGACACACAATTCCTTCAACAAGACCGTATCTACTCCAACAAGACCGTATGTCCTAATAGTGCCACTCCCTTTTGGGGCCATTTATTCAAAACTATCACAATTATTCTCAGCACTTTGATGACTTATGAGTCTGTACAGTAACTGCTGCCCACTGCAAAAGGAAGCTTCCCTTACCAAAGCAGACAACAGCCCTCATATATGTGTATATCTATAAATATCTAGAAGGCAATTTGATGGGTATAAAAAGAATAGTGGCTTACCTTCTAGGGATTATGGCCTTCACAGCCTCAGGTTTGTTATCAGATTTACAGTAACAGGCATGAGTTCTCTCCTATAAATCAGGCCTCAAATCCAAAGAGAAAGTGGCTGGGTAAGCTCACAAGAGTCATGCCACTATTGCAGCAGTGGGCACAGCTTCTCGTGCAGGTCTGTAGTGTAGCATGCAAAGCCCATAGCTATGTAAGAGCCTACATAGTTCTTCTGGTACTGTGAAAGTTTTCTAGATAGAGGAATTTTCTAGGTCTGTTCTAGGTTGATTTGCAAGAGCACTAATTCCACCCATATAGGTAGAGCCCATATGGCTGAATTATTTCCTTTTAATAATTGCACTGTGACTAAGTATTTTTATTATCACTAACTTTAAGGTTCGCATATAAAAATGATCCTTTGTCATGCCATTTCTGTACATATGCACCAATAACATTGTCATTTACTCCTATTATATCCCCCCTTCATGCGGCATTTATCCTAGCATTGCCTAGTTATTTCACCCATCCCAATATCCTCAAGGTTCATCCATGTTGTGGCATATTACTGAATCTCCTTTTTGAAGCCGCATACTAGCCCATTATAGATATACACTACATTTTATTTATCCATCATACACCAATGAGCATTTGGGTTGTTTATAGCTCCTTTAAAAATACAAGCTTTTCCTGGGATCGCTAGGATTAGCCTGACCTCTGGTAAAGCAGTCAGATTTGTGGGCCAGAACATGGAGCCCAGAGAAAGGAGGGCTGTCAACAGTGGAATCTCAAATGGCCATGAAACACACAAAAATTAACTTCCTTAGCCATCAGGGAAATGCAAATGAAAACAACTCTGAGATTCCATCTTACACCTGTCAAAATGGCTAAGATCAAAAACACTGATGACAGCCTATGTTTGAGACCATGTGGAGTCAGGGGAATACTCCTTCAGTGCTGGTGGGAGTGCAAATTTGTACAGACACTTTGGAAACCAATATGTGCTTCTCAGAAAATTGGGAATTGATTTATCTAGAGACCAAGATATCCTACTCCTGGGCATATACCCAAAGGATGAATACTCATATCACAAGAACATTTGCTCCACTATGCATAGAAGCTTTATTTGTAATATCCAGAAACTGGAAACAACCTTGATGTCCATCAACTGAAGAATGGATAAGAAAATGTGGTACATTTACCAGTGGCATATTGCTCATCTTTAAAAAACAATAACATTGTGAAATTTGCTGGTAAATGGATGGAACTAGAAAATATCATCCCGAGTGAGGTAATTCAGACCCAGAAGAACAAACATGGAATGTATATAGATGTATATTAGCTATAAAGTAAAGTATAACCATGCTACAATCCACAGAACCAAAGAAGATAAGTAACGAGGAAGTCTCAAGGTGGGAGCACATGAATCTCACTGTGAAGGTGAAATAGAATAGACATCACAGGTGTAAGAAGGAGGGGTCTGGATGGGGGTGGGCATGAGAACAGGAGGGATCAGGTGGGAAGAATGGACAGAGAGAGTACCGGAAAAGACAACTGGAATCAAGGGGCATCTCTGGGATGAGCTAGGGACCTAGTGCAATGGAAACTCCCAGGAATCTATGACGGTGACCTTAGCTAAGACTCCTTGCAATGGGAGATATAGAGCCTGAACCAGCCAAATCCTGTAACCAGGAAAAAAAATCCAGTGTAGGGATTGGGATCCCAACCCAGCCACATAACCTTTGATCTATATTTTGCCCTGTCTACAAGATATGCTGGTATAAAATTGATGCAAAAATTATAGGAATGGCCAACCAATGACAGAGACCCATACATGAGAGGGAGCCCACCCCTGACACTGCCTGGAGGGCCAGGTCCCTGAGGCTGGACAGTCCAGAGACCTAGAATGGACAAAAACATGACTGGCAAAAGTTAATGAAATGATTCCTAATTATATTCTGCTATACTCATATTGCCTAGCTCAACTGTCATCAGAGAGGCTTCACCCAGAAACTAATGGAAACAGATGCAGAGACCCGCTGCCAAATATTAGCTCAAGCTCAGGGAATCCTGAGGAAGAAGGGGAGGAAGGATTATGGGAGCCAGAGGGGCCAAAGACACCACATGAAAATGACCCACAGAATCAACTAAGCAGTGCTCATAAGGGCTCAGAGACTGAGCCACCAACCGAAGGGACTGAACTAGTCCCTCTGGACATATGCTACAGTTCTGAAGCTTGGTATTCCTGTGGGGCTCCCAATAGTGGAAGCATGGGCTGTCTCTGACTCTGTTGCCTGCCTGTGGGACCCTTTCCTCTTACTGAGTTGCCTTGTCCAGCCTTAATGGGAGAGTAGGTGCCCAGTCTTACTGCAACTTGATATGCCATGGCTGGGGCATATGCATGCAAGGCCTGTTCTTTTCTAATGAGAAAAGAGGAGGAGTAGATTGGGAGGACTGAGGTTGGGGGAAAAACTGGGAGGAGAGGAGGGAGAAGAAACTGTAATTGGGTTGGGTAAAATTAATTAATAAATAAAATACATGTTTTATTGTTAATTTATTGTGTATTACTGATATTTATAAGATAATGTGAATATATATATGTTTATCTCAAGATTGTGTATAAGAAGTCAGCAGAATTTTTAAGCTTTCCCCTGCTAGAAATCTGAACAGTCAGAAAATAGCTTCTTCAGAAAGTGAGTGAGAGAATGCACTGAAGTTCATTATTAGACAGACACAGACTTGGGGAAATGCAGAGCCTCTGGCTATTGGAACGGAAGGTGCAAAGAGTGCTTCAGCACTGAGCCTGTATTGGCTTGGCAGCATGGCAGAGGTCCTGTCAAAAATGGAGAAAGATGTAGGGGACAAAACTTACACAGAGACAGAGCTACTGGGAGCCGCATGGCATGCTGGCACTTGGGAAGTGCTCTCCATTTCACAATGTAAAAGCCTTCTCTAAAAGCTCATGTCCAAGCTGCTCGCTTTGAGAAATATGTCCCTACAGTTTCCTTCCCCCAATGGCACTTGTAATGGATTTTCCCACTCTATGCCTTCCAGCATCTACCTAACGATGTAGTGCAGCCAGCAGAATGTTGCTAAATAAAGCTCATTGAAAAAATAGATGCAGGACTTTCAGGTGGGAGATAGCAAATGGAGTAGAGCTCCCTTTCGCTTTCAGATAGGCAGCTCAGTGGACAGATGAAAACATTCAGTGACTGAGAAAGCACATGTGATTGCATGCAGACTGGGACTCAGAAAACTAGTTGTGAGTAGGGAAAGCATGGGGTTTGCTGTACCGCTCTACCTTGTAGACTTTGTTGTCCCATCCCTTATGTGGGCTTCACTGGAAAGCCAATGATTCAAATACAGTGGATCTCAGGGTCAAGCGGGCCCTGGATGAGGACACTGAAAGGATGTTTAACTAGCATATTTGGAGTAAACTCTGACTGAGGGAGCTTTGATTCCTCCTACCTTGTACTAGCAAGCAGGAAAACAAAGGTATCCCAACATATGCAGACCAAAAACACTCACATTGTCAGATTGGTTGACAGCACAAAAAAGGAAGGGTGACTATCCCCTGTGTTTGCCTTCTCCAAGAAGCATACAGTCATAGACATGAGGACATAGATGTGTCAATTTATAGAGGCAATGAACATTCACTATTGTTCACATAACTACCGAAAGGAAATAACATTTTAATTTCTAAAACCGTTTTTGGAGACAAAGTCTTAACTAGGTGGCTCAAGTTGGATTAGAAATCACTCTGTAGGCTACACTGGTCCTCAAACTGTAATTCTCTTGGCTCTATTTTTACAGTGCTGGTTTTGGCCTGTAATACCCATATGTATACATGGACAGATACTCATTTTGTATTTGTAAAGATTTTTTTATTATTTTTGTGCTGTTACTATTTATCTCCCTTCATCCTCTAATAGCAATATTTTATTCTCATTCCTAATTAATGACCATCACTTTTCTCCTTTGCTCATTTTCACTTTTAGAATATTTTTTGGTCTTTGGAGTATAACTACAAATATATATGTATATATCTATTCCCAAAATACCAATTGATTTTTTAAAATATAGGAAGAAAAATTTGAAATTCATAGAATCAAATCAAAATGAAACTATAATTTACCAGAACATCTGGAATACAGAAAAAGCAGTTCCAATAGGGAAATTTGTAAGTATGAGTGTCTGCTCAAAAAATTCAGAGAGAATTCATAAATAGTTTAATGACACACCTCAGGGCCAGAAAACCAAGAATAAGGTAAACCAAACTCAGTAGGAAGCAAGAAACAAAGATCATTGCAGAAATGGAGAGTAAACAAATAGCAAAATCAATGAAGTAAAGAGTTAGTTTTTCTTTTAAAGTCAAAGAATGTTAAAAACTATTTTTTTTATTTTGCATTTTCAAGACAGGGTTTCTCTGTGTAACCGCAGTAGCTGTCCTGGCACTAGCTCTGTACACCAGGCTGGCCTCGAATTCACAGAGACCCACCTGCCTCTGCTTCCCAAATGCTGGGATTAAAGGTGTGCGCCACCTCTGACCAGCTTGAGAGCTATAAACTTTTAACTAGCTAAACAACAGCCAAAGGGATGGAAGGAGGGAGAAAGAGAGGGAAGGAAGAAGGGAGGAAGAACCCCAAATTAGCAAAGAAAAAAAAGAATATTAAAAAAAGATACCAATGAAATCCAAGGGACTGTTATAGAGTATCAGGGAAACTTGTATTCCAATATATTGGAAAATCTGAAAGAAAAGGATAAATTTCTAGAAACATATGGCCTTCCAAAATTACATCAAGAGTATATAAACAACTTAAACAGATCTATATAAGTAATACATATGAGCACTGAGAAAACAGAAGCCCAGAACCAGATGGATGCTCTGCCGAATACTATCAGTCCTGTAAAAAAAGAGAAAGAACTAACATAAATACTCATCCAAAATATTGCATTATATAGAAGGAATGGGCTAGAGATCTGTGATACATGTCTATGATCCCAGGACATCCAAAGCTTAGGGAGAAAGATTATCAGCTTAAGGACAATTTTAGCTACACAGTGAAATTGAGGCTAGCCTCAGCTACAGAGTAACAATACTCAAATCTCAAAACATCAAAAAAGAATTTCTAGGTAAGACAGTAGACTAAAAGCTATATAAGTGTTACCTGGAGGAAAGAACAATCCAAATAAGAAAATAATGACTTTCAGGTAAGATGGCGGACTAGAGGCTGCTGCAGTGAGATCTGTTAAGTAGAATCACAAAAAGAATAAAAGAGAATATTCCAAAGTGAGAGATTAAGGAAGAGCTTCATTAAAAGCACATGAATATACAGAAGAAGCCCTGTGAATTTTGGAGGGGCTACAAGGCAGTGGTAGAGAGCATGAGGGAAAAGACAGAGCTGGCAAATTTAATTATATTTTAATTAAATATAAATAAATAAAATTAAAATAAAAACATATACATATCAGTGACACTGAACAAGTTGCATTTATGTATTTATATGTATATACTTATAATAATTAATAATTAAAGAANNNNTACTTATAATAATTAATAATTAAAGAACAATATTTAAAAAGAGAGGGGAGGTGGGGGATTGATCTAGGAGTTGCGTATAGGGTGAATATGCTCAAAATATATTGCATGACATCAAAGTGACTGAGCATATATAATTTTAAGTGACTGAGCATATATAATCTACTTCCATTTGCTGTTAATGTCCATATGTTGTTTTAAAAGTTTTTTTTTTACTTCTGAAATTTTCTTATATTTATTTGTGTGCAGGGGCACACACATGTGTGTGGAGGTGAAAGGACAACTTGGGAGAATTGAGTTTCTCCTTCCACCATCTGGCTGGATTCAGTGAGCTCTAGGTTTCTTGGCTAGCTGGCTTAACAGAAATGGTAAGCTCTAGTTTTTGGTGAGAGTTTCAATGTCTCAAAAATAAGGTGGAGAATAATAGAAGACAGTTGAGTTCAACTTTTGGTCTACACACACACACACACACACACACACACACACAAGTGCATTTTCATATCCACCTCACACAAGTGCACAGTGTTCCCATAACAAAGCTTCAAAAATCAAATAGAGGAATCAAATAAATAGACAAGAAATTTAACTTGAGACCTACAAAATAAATAGATACATTTACAACTGATAAGCAAATTACCAATGTGGGCAAAAAAATATGGTGGGGAGTGATGAGATGGCTCAGTAGGTAAGGGTGCTTGCCTTGCCACTAAGCCTGATGACCGGAGATCAACTTCTAGCACACAGATATTATAAGCAACAGGACCAATTCCCGCAAGTTTTTCTCTGACTTTCATATGTACAATGTGTCTCATATATGATCCCCCTAAACACACACATGCACTGCGTATACACACATACACACATATTGATGGGATAAAAATTAATGAAAATTGAAATGGAAAAAATTCAACAAGGAAATAGAGACACTGAAAAACAAACAGAAATTTTGGAAATGGAAGAATCAATTTATAAAATTATTAACACAACATAATATATCATTAACAGATAAGACACAACAGATAATTCAATTTTGTTGCTATTATGAAAAGATCAGTAATAAACATAGATATAAAAGTACCTCTGTAGTAAGATTAAGAAGTTTTTTTGGGTAGATGCCCTGGAGTGGTACTACTGATCATATTGTGTCTTAGTTTTAAGTCTTTAAGGAGCCTCCCCTGAATGATTTCCATAGTGGTTGTACCAGTTTACACTTTTACCAACAGTGGGTAAAGATTCCTCCTTCATCACATTTTTCTCACCATTTGTTTTGTTGGTGGTGGTTGGTTGATGGGTTTTGTTTGTTCTTCTGATATCAGGTTTCTCTGTATAGCTCTGGCTGTCTGTCCTGACACTCACTCTGTAGACCAGGCTGGCCTCAAACTCAGATATCCACCTGCCAGTCTAGGACTAAAGGTATGTGCCACCACCACCTAGCTTCTTTGTCACCATTTGTTTTTTGATGGTGGCCATATTGACTGGAGTGTAAAAGATAGAGCTTCAGCGTAATTTTAATTTGTGTTTCTCTGATGACTAGAAAAGGCAAGCACTTTTTCGAATATTTGTTGGCTATTTGTATTTCTTCTTTTGAGAACTGTTTGTTCAATTCTTGGCTCATTTATGTATACCAGTTTCTTGCTTTGTAATTTTTATAATTATATATTCTGGATATTCACCCCTTGCCTGAAGTATCTCTGGCAACGATTTCCTCCCATTCTGTAGGCTTCCCGTTCACCTGTTGATAGATTCTTTTGCTGTGCATCGGTCATAGAAGGGCTAAGACTCTACAAGTTTAACTGCTCTCCATCCTTGCACATGTAACCAAGTGCTTCTATTTTTTGAAGACTCAGCCTGCTCTAACACTTTTTTTTGGTTGGTTTTGTGACAACTTGTGTATCATACTTTTCTTTTTCTTTATTTTTTAAATTTATGCAAGAGTTTACTTTGGATTACAATTCCAAAGGAAGAGTCCATAATGGTGGTAGTGGGGAGCATGACATTAGTCAGTAGATGTGATGAGAAGAAGCTGAGAGTTCATATCTTCACCCACATAGAGGAAGCAGAGAGAATAAACTCAGAATGGGCTAAGGCTAAAATCTCACCAAAGTCCATCCCGACTGATGGGCTTACTCAAGAACAGCTCTCATTCCTAAATGTTGCATAAAGTACCCAAACAATGCCATCAACTGAGGCCAAGTGTTTATATACATAAGCCTTTGGGAGACATTTCTAATTCAAGCCAGAGAACAGAGACCATCTCAAAACTGAGCTACAGAGCACCAAGGGAGCCAGCCTCACCTATCTCTAGCCTCCACTGGCACATCTGCCATCATACACATCCATGTGCACAGACAGACAGACACATACACACATACATACATACACACATACATACATACATATACACACAGTGGCTAGGTGTTGTAGGGTATACTTGTATTTCCAGCACTGAGGAGGCAATGTCAGGTGCATTGCCACAAGCTCAAGGTCAACAAAAGGAAGTGCTGATACTGACAGAGGTACAAATTGAGCATCACTAATCAAAAACTAAAACATTCACAGCATGGTACACAGCTTTAATTTAAGCACTTGGGAGGCAGAAACTCATGGATCTCTGTGAGTTTGAGGCCAAGCTGGTCTAAATTGAGTGTTTCAGGCTAGTCAGGGCTGTATGGTGATATCTTCTCTAAAAAAATTATCTAAAATTTCACACCATAAAACTGTCTCATGAACATTTTTAAAAGGTTATATGCTTCATATATTAAGTCAAAAACAAAGAAAAATAATATAAAATGACCTTCAGGCTGTGAGTATAGGTGTTTATAAAACAAATGAGCTGTGTGTGCACGCTGGGATCTCTCACCAGGACATCTCATTACATATTATAAAATGTAGGCATTCCCTGAATCTGGAAGAAATCCTCAGTCCAAAACAACATGGTCCTAAATACTTGTGACAAGGCATGGACAACCCACACGCCAGCTCCCTCAGGTGTGGACATAGGTGGAATAAATGTGTCATCAGGACCATGAGATAGTTCAGTTGGTAAAGGTGCTTTTATCCAGCCCCAACTTGAGTTCAGTCCCCAAAACTCACACGGTGGAAGGAAAGAGCCAGCTTCTTCAAGTTGTTTTCTATACACACACACACACACACACACACAGACACACACGAGAGAGAGAGAGAGAGAATATATATATCTTTAAAAAGGAAAAGTCTCTTTTTTCTCAAATTAAGTAGTCTTTCAGTGTGCATATTCTTCAACTTGGTAGAATGGGAAAACATTCCTGTAATGGACAGCCTGTAAAGATGACACTCAGACTCTACTTCATGACTGGCACTTGCTTTACTCTCTACTTTACATGTCAGCTCCACTGCTTCCTATGTAGTTCGCTTAGTATCCATGACAACAGAGACTGCTTCTCCCGACAGCTCAAGTAGTAATTCTCACAAGGTTCCTCTAGACCTCCAGACACTGCAGCTCAGCAGCAGCATCTGCACATGGCCCTCCCATCTCACTGTGCCCATGTCTGCGCTGGCACTATTCTCTAGCTGTGTCTGGCATGAGAGTGTCCTCAGGCCAGGAATGCAAAACAGGCTCCGTGACACGTGCCATATGCTTAGAGCCCCATGTTTAAGGTAGTGAGCCTTGCAGTGCCATCACGGAGAAGAACTGAGATCAATTTAGCAATGTCTACTGTGACAGCTACCAGGAAGACTAAGAGACAGGCTATGTACCATTTGCTCAGAAAGAGAGGAGACCTATGTTCCATTCTTTCCTCATGCGCTGGCTGTTCCATGATGTAGGATGTGTGATCTT
>LOEQ01005084.1:98544-108681 GCA_001685075.1 Bramus lutescens
GGAGGGAAATGGGAGGAGGGGAGGAGGTGGAAATTTTTAATAAAAAAACATATTGGAGTAATAAAAAAGAAAAAAACAAAAAACCCCCAAAATGCACTTAGTCAAAATTCAAAAGTCCCCATAGTCTTTCAGTCTCAAAGTGCAAAGTTCAAAGTATCTTCTGAGACTCAAGGCGATTTCTTAATTGCAACACCATGTAACGTCAAAAAGCAAATTACATACTTCCAACATACAATGGCATAGAACATACATTCCAAAAGGAAAGAAAGGGATTACTAAACCAATTCAACACTGAAACTCAGTTAGGAAAGCTCCAAATCCTGACTTAGATGGCTCTTCTAATATCTCACTCTTTCCAGCTTTGTTGACTGCAATACACTTCTTTCTCTTGGGCTGGTTCCACTCCCTGTCTACAGACTCTTTTCTTTGTTCTTGCCCAAAAATCTGGCAGAGGCTTAAATGGCAGCAGAAAAGAGATGCATTCGTTGCCAAAATACCACAAGATTGGTCTCTAATATTCTCTTCTAAAGCCTCTTTAGCTGGGCCTCAACAGTCTGCATTGCTTTCAGCACTATTGTATTCCATGCTCTTACTAGGATGGCCCCTAAGTCCCACTTAAAGCATTAAACTACTTTTATCCAAAGTCCCAAAGTCTTCCATGTTTCTTCAAACAACAGCATATCTAGACCTGTCACATCAATATTTCAGTCCCTGGTAACAACATCTGTTCTATTGCTGTGATAAAACAGCACTCTCCAGATAACTAATTAAAAAAGCATTCAATTGGGGGCTTGCTTAAAGTTTCCGAGGGTTAGTTCATGATCATCATGGCAGGGAGCATAGCAACAGGCAGATAGCCATGGAGCTAGAGCAGTAGCCGAGAGCTTACATATGAACCCACATGTATTAGGCAGAAAGAACAAGACTGGGGCTGGTGTGAGCTCTTGTGGGGATCAAGCGTTCAAATATATGAGCTTTTGGGGGACATTCTTATTCAAACTTTATCAACTGATCTATATCCCCATAGGCAGCTCTAAGAGAAAAGTTGACAGCTATGGGCACATACATTAGAAAACCAGAAAGACTGCATATGAATTACCTAATGACGCTTCTCAAG
Source organism: Bramus lutescens (assembly GCA_001685075.1). Taxonomy (NCBI): domain Eukaryota; kingdom Metazoa; phylum Chordata; class Mammalia; order Rodentia; family Cricetidae; genus Bramus; species Bramus lutescens. Next base: position 99,662 of record LOEQ01005084.1, read on the forward strand.
GTCTTAGAAAAACATGAAGAAACAAAAAACAAATGAAAGAAATCACAGAAGTCATGACAGAAATTACTGAAAGAGAGAGTAAAAGAATCATGCATAAAAGCAATCAAACTTAAATGTAGTTATTTTGAAAGGTAAGCAAATAAGCAAGCCCATAGAGACAAACTTATGAAAAGAAAAGCAGAAAAGACTCAGGTTAATAAAATTAGAGGGGAGTGTTTCAACATTTTTGATGAGATTTAAAGGACTGCTAGGGAAAGCCTTGAAAACTTATGACCCCAAAACACCAGGAAAATACAAAAGAAATGGGCAAACTCCTAAACATTCACAACCTAGCAAAATAAAATTAAATAAAGAATATATAAACAGCCTAAACAGATCCTAACAAGTAAATTCAAGTAGTAGTTAAAGTTTCCCCCAAAAGAAAAGCCCAAGACTGCAGTTTCATTGCTGAATTCTACAAAACCTTTAACAGAACTACCCCTAAAATACCTCAACCAACTCCACAAAACAGGAGGCAAAGGAACACTATCAAACTTATTCTGCAACATTACTGCCATCAATAATGTCAGATGTGGTCCCTGATCTTTCATTTCTAGATAACTTTATAACTTAAGAAAAACTATGTAAAAAGAAACTAATAAGACTATATTATTTATAAGCCAATGTAATCTGCTTTATTAAAAATCTACTACGTTCTTTTTTTGAAAAAAAAAGAAAAACTATGTACCAATTTACTTGGTGAACATAAATGCAAAAATTCTCAATAAAATCATTGCAAATTGAATTCAAGAACATATTAAGAAGATCATACACCATGAAAAAGCTGGTTTCCTCCCAGGGATGCAAGATTGATTCAAAATATGCAAATCAATAAATGTAATACAACATATAAATATTAAAGACAGAATTAGAAAATCATCTTAATAGATGTTGAAAAGGCCTTTGGCGAAGTTCAAAATCCCTGAAGAAACTAGGAATAGACATCTTGGCATAAAAAGGCTACCTGCAGCCAACATTTTACAAAGTGGGGAAAACATAAAGGCATTTACACTAAAATCAGAATCGAGGCTAGAGTGTGAATTGCCACTGTTCTTATCTGATATAATGTTCAAAGTCTTAGCTCCAGTAATAGGAAATAAAATGGATCCAAACAGGAAAGGAATAAGTTAAAGTACTCCTATTTGCAAATGACATGATCCTACATTTAAATGGCCCTAATGACTCTACTATATAACTGCCAGATCTAGCCTGACTTGTGGGATCTGTCAAGAGGAAGAAAATATATCAATATGGATTTGCTATTTTTGAAAAGAGGAAAATTTCAACGTTTTTCTCCACTAGACAGAGTAAGATAACGATTGCAAGTTATAAATTTAATCAGTCTTCAATTGCTTAAAAGTTACAATTCTTTCTAATCAGGACTTTTAAAAAGAAAATTACAATTGCAGAAAGCTTGCCTCAGGAACAAAAGGCATATTATTCATCCAATTTTTGATAAATACTGTATCTCAAGGATATGACAGGGATAGGTACTTTTTAAATAGGGCTACCAGAACGTATAATAAATACTGGTATGTGACTATTTCTGCAACAATCTTGTTCCATTCAAATACCTTTATTTATTTATTTGTGCATTTATTTAATTATTTATCCGTTATTTTGTGACAGGTTCTCACTTGCTAACCAAGGTTGACCTTGAATCCACAGCAATAGTCTTTTTTGCCTTATGAGCTACCATGCCTAACATGTAGATCTAACTTTCAAAATCACCCAAAACAATTTACCAAAAGTTTGTCAGAAACAAATCGAAGTGCAAGTAATCTAAACCCAGTTTGGGGAGTATTGTAAAACAAAAATAATACTGAACTGAACATTAAGTGATATGGTTTCTGTTCCTAGCTCTGACATCATTTTATAACTAGAGAAACTATTTACCCCTCAGCCTAGACATGTTTCCCCTTGTGTAATAGTCCTTATGAATTCTATAGGTCATTATGAAAATCAAATAAAATAATACATGAGGATTAGCAAAATGTTCTACACATTGAAAATGATACAATAGCCACATAGAGAACAGTCTCATTTGCTTCTTCCAAAGCTCAGTTATCAAACTAGAATAACAGGGGTATAATATGAGGTCCATGGCCTATTTGTAACATATCCTATTTATTGAGTAGCCAGGCCCTCAATTTTATATACATCATCTTGCTTTATATTTATAACATTTAAGACTGAAGTTTATATGAGACAATTACTATTATCCATGCTGTAGAGAGGAGAAAGGTGAGGCATGAAAAAAAGCTGCAGTACAGTTAAGGTCTAACAGTAAACATTAGGAAAAGAAATTCAAAGTCAGGTTTGCTTAAATTCTAAAGCTGTATTGTTCTGCCCCCTTTACTACAAACCATAAGATGTTCTCTAGTTGTATTAGTCACAATAAAGCTCCAATCCACTGAGTCCAGTGCTAAAAGTCTTCCAAGATTAAGCTTATTATTGATTACCTTCCTCATATCATCTCCAAATAGGATTTTCATTTTCGTTTTTCCCTTCCTTCCCATACACTTTCTATAGGTCTTCCTCCTTCCTTCCCATAAGAAGCACACAGGGAAGTATTCTACTTATGTTTGTCTCCATTTCAAGGTCTCATTGATATTTTCTTAAGCTTAGTTTTAAAACTGCAATTCATATATTTAACACAATCTATAGACAAACAAAAATCTTCTATTAGCTTAAGGTGTTCTTTTGCACCTATATTCCTCAGCTAGCAGTAGTTGTCACTTAGATTAGACTGAAAAGACTAGTAAACAAGGGTTCAAATTGCTCACTTATTATTAACAAAAGTCATCTATTCCTTTAAATAAGGTGATGTTACTTAACCATTTCTCTGAACCTTTAGGTATAGTTAGTTAGGACTCTTGTAGTCCACACCCTCCTAACTTGAAGAGCAGACCAGCTACATTACACAGCCAGCCTACTCCTTTGCTTCTGTGGGATATTTTAACTGGGTTCTCCAGTTGCTCATAGAGCTCCAGGGTGCTACACTCTTGGGTGATGGAGGAAGATAACCTTTGCACTCCTTAGCCTTGTATTTAAGGATGGAGAAAAAACTGTAATGGTGTGGGTGCATATGATATATTCCCATATAAGCAAAAAGGGAAAAATTTAGCTTCAAGGAGAACATTTACATGATTCAATTATTCTTTCCTTCTCCAAACAAATTGTCTAAATCATAATTTGCTGAAAAGCATGCGGCTGAGTTAGTGAATATTAGACAGAAGGCAGAATTGGATTCTGGGAGTAATTAGAAAGGAGAGCTCCATTTTATCAGTATTTCTAGTGCTTGTCCTCAGTAAATAGTAACTAGCACATTTCAGAAGCAATTTTACTCACTATTAATCAATAATTTATTCGCTACACACAATTAATACATCAGACTCAAGCATTATCCAAACTTAACTACATACACACAGAAATCCATTCCTCCACACCAAATTAACATGTAGTTTCCAAGGCTTTTGATAGCTTCTTCATTAAAAAATAATTTTCATAAAGTTTTTTTGTTTGCATCTTAAAGTAAGATAGCTATTTAGGATTTTTAATTGTCATTATTCTTGGTTCTTGATATTATTCTAACAAGTAATAAATTAAGATACAGTATCCTTTGTAAATATTGACAATTGGGCTCACTTTCTCTTACTGCAAGGAGAATGCAGGAAATTACATAGGATGATATACTGCCAAAATCAAGAGAAGATTGGTCAAGGATGATAGGAGTCAGGACTGAAAGAGGGTAGACATCTCAGAATGAAAAGGAATAAAAGCTGAGATTTAAAATACTGGAGAAAGTAAGATAAGATAGGAAAGACTTCCGAAGAATAGAAAAATATGAGAGTCTCAAGAAAATCTATCATTTATCTAGTTTTGCAGAAATCTAGAGAGCTTAGATGCTTGTTCAAGGTCACGAAAGAGGCAGAACCAGGAACAAAGGGCAAGTCTTCTGATTCCAAGTTCAGAACAAATATAGCTTCTTCTACTGTGATGTCTGGATGAACTAGCTGAATTCTGGGGCAGTGAATAAGGTCCAAGTCCAAGAGTAACACTGACTATTTTTAATTCCAGAGAATATAGGCCTAACTATTTATTTTCTTTATACATAGTTTCTCCTAGAGTCAAACACAATCATGCTAATAGGCCCTATATTCCCAGGGAGGACGTGAGGGTAAGAAAAGAGGTGGGAAAACATTAGAAGGAAATATTCCTTTCAGTGAGAGATCCTTTAAACAGTTACAATAATTAGAAGGCACAGCCTTGATCAAACAGACAGAAAGCAAACAATTCAGAGACTCTACTTTGCCCTGCATCAAACTCAAGATTTAAACAAAATGAATGTCAAATCAAGCAGCAGATGAATAAACTAACATACTGAAAAGGGGGTAACTAGTTTTCCTGATTTTCTCCTTGATATAAAGTGATTTTCTAAGAGACACCAGCAGGTGCTGCCAAACAGAGATCAGAGAAATTCTGTGTATTTTAAGTGAGCTTTCAGAATGAGTAGGATTGAACTATGATTTATTTACAACGATTCATACCCCATGAAAGCACCTAGATAAGAACATGTGCAAATATAAACAAACATTTTCTCTCAATATTAAGTTAGTAGCTACATCAGAACTAGAATTTAGGCTGCTTCATTCAGAATTCAATCCATCAGAATGTAAGTTCCATGAGTACAAGAATCTTAATCTGTATGTATCTCTGATAACACCAGCGTTACTAGCACTCAGTGGTCTTACTAAGCACACATATTCATCTAGCTGTTAGAATATATGTTATATTCCAGCATATATTAAAGGCTCAATAACTAAATATTTTCAAGCTTCTATTTTCAGTTTGAGGTTCAAAGGAGGTAAGTGTGAAAGCATTTTTATTATAAATTTCAGTACACATGAAAAGGATTATGAATGTTATAACTACAGCATTTTAGAGCTTGACAGTAACTGGAGTATCATTAGTTATGGCTGCTACTACACAGAACCAAAGATTTTGAATGGATTTATCAGAGAGATTTTTAAATCTCTAGCATATCCCCTCTCAAGCAGGCAGTAGGTTACCTATTCATTCAAGGAATTAGTACTGTGATGATATTTACATATAAGTGTATTTAATCATCATGACAATTACCAATGTATGAATTACTGTCTCATTTTGCAGGTAGGCAACTCTGAGGTCAGGGAGTTTAAATGGAAGACTCAAGAGGAAAAGCCAAGAATACCATTAGCCAGTCAGATCTCATTTTGCAGATAACTATTTGTTTCTGCTTTTTAGGTTGAATCTTGCATGGCTGTATTGTAACAGTATCTCTGGAAACAACTCTATTAGGAATAAATATCATGTTGTTGTTTTGAGTCAGTATTCATAGTACTATTATGGAATCTAGCATATTATACAGGTCTATAATTGTACAGTGGATCCAGACTCAAATATCCAGAAATATCTTATTTCAGCCATGTTTCATGATATTTACTGGTGGGAATAAAAAGAGAAGTATTGTTCAGTCCTGTGGCAGCTTCTGATTATCAGACATAGGATGCTATGTAACTGACACAAACTAATTAGCTAACAACACACAAACAATTACAAACTATGTGAGATAGGACCAGCAGGATGACTAAGAAGGTAACAGCACTTGATGTTACACAAACACACACACACACACACACAAAATCTGAGTTTTCTATTCTGTTCCATTGATTCATGTGCTTGTTTTTGCACCATAACCATGGTGTTTTTGTCATTATGGTTCTGTAGTATAACTTGAAATTACGTGTGGTGATACCCATGCAGTAGTGTAGAGTATCTGTCCAGGTGTAGATATTCTTCTTACACAAAAATTGAAACAATGCAGAGTAACTAGTATAGATATGAATCAAAAATAGTTCATGAGAGATGGCTCAGTGGTGAAGAGCATTTGTTGCTCTTGCATAGGACTCAGGTGGGTCCAATACCCAACACCCACATGGTGGCTCAAACCCATTGTAACTCCAGTTCTGACTTCCTCTGGCACCAGGCACTCACATGGTGCACCTACATACACTCAGGCAAAACATTTCTAAATATAACTATTTAAAGAATAAAAGAACACTGTAGTTTAAATAAAGAGGTCATTTGAGCGATAGTAGTTGAAGAAAGCTCTTTGAAAATGGTAGGACTTGAATAGGCTAGCCAAAGAAAACTAGTAAAATTGAATTCCATCTGTGGTTAATGAATGGAGTTAAGACAGAAATAGAAACACAGGCATATGGGGTAACAGTTAATGGAACAGTTTGTTAGAGGACAGAAATTCCTGTGAAGGAATAGTGATAGAGGATGCTAAAATGTACTAGGGTTGTATCATGAAGTGCTTAATGCTAGTAGTCATTAAAGCTAATGGGAATCATTGGTAGTTTTTAGTAGAGAATAAGGACAAGTATAAAGAGCATATATTTCAAATGGATGGCCTGTTAGAAGTGTAGGGAATGTCTTAGAGGTAGGGAAAGATGATAGAAAGCAACTGCTTTAAACTAACCATGAGATGGGAGATTCACAGAGAATATTGCTAGAATTGCAACAGATTACAGTGGATAGTTAACTATAGTTATGGCACAAAAAATGTCTTAAGGATTGCTCCCAGTCTCTTACATTTGATGCTCTGAAATCATCATGACTTTGATAAAATAAGACAGTGGATTTAATTCTAGATCTTCTCCAGTGATCCTAAAAGTGTTTGTTAGTTTTGGATTTTATTTTTACATATTTATTTATTTTGATACACAAAATAAAAATTAATTATTTTCATTATCAAGCTGAAGATTTAAAAACCTAAAATATAAATCACTACTTTAGTTTTATACCCACATATCTCCTAAACACAAAACCTACCTCTGTCTGAATTGTTTAGAGTATTTATTAGCAGCAACTCAAACAGTATGTGTTATTTATAGAATATTTCTTAAATATACTCTTCCTGATTAGTGATTTAAATAGATGGGATTTACATGAAAACATTATATACCTTCTGGGGATCTGCATGGAAGGTTGAAGCAACTCATTGATAGCAAAGACTGGAATACTGCCAATCCAATCCCAGAGACAAAATTGTATGGGGTGTAACTTATGAACCAACAGGGAGTTAGCATGCAAGAAATTAATTATATATTCAGCCTCACATTTTCTTTTTCTTTTTAGTATATTAGTGTGTGTGAGGGGGTGGAGTCAGAGGACAACTTTCTGGGGTCAGTTCTTTCCTTCCTCTGTGGGTTCCTGAGATCAAGCTCAGGATACAGAGCTACATAATGTTTTGACAAAGATGTTGAAAATACACATTGGAGAAAGGACAGCCTTTTCCAGGAATTGTGCTGAGAAAACTAGATATCTACAGTTAGAGAAATGAAACTAGTTTTCTATGTCTTACCCTGAACAATAATACCGAATGGATCTGAAAACTGTTAGAAGAAAAAGTATGGAAAACACTTTAGGATACAAGCATAGACAAGGACTTTGTCTTTACATATTTTTTTATTTTTGACTTTTATAAAATAGCAAATGTATGTATTACTATATTTAAACCATTTCAACCCCACTTTCTCCTCACTGCAACTGTTTCCATGTCCCCCCTCCTCCCTTTTGAATTCATTGTCCCTGGAGAAAGCTGATCCTCCCTCTCTTATAATTAATTAATTTCTTGTAGTACTTCATCTAGGGGTAGGGACTTGTGTGATTTTTCCCATCTATATTGGCAAGTCAACTAGTATTTTCATTTTGTAGGTCTTGTTTAGGTGACCATACTGCTAAGATTTTATGGGTAAAACTCCCTGTCATATATAGAAGACATTATCTCACAACACATTCCCTGGTGCCCTTGCTCTTACAATCTTTCTGCACCATCTTCTGTGATGTTTCCTGAGTCCTAGGAGTAGCAGTTGTATTGTAGATGTACCAGCTTGAGTTGAATACCCCAGTCAGTTGTTCTGACTTTGTTAGTAATATTCCAGTCACTCAGAAAATAATGTCAATAATTGACAAATAGGACCTTGTGAAATTAAGAAAGTGATGAATCCTTACATACATGATCAAATGATTCAGTAGGGTTGTCAAAAACCACTTAGTGAAAGAAGTAAACAATATTTGAAAAACTGGATAGCCATATTCAAAATAATTAACGTTGAGCCCTTTCTCATATTATATATATATAGAAATAAGCACAAGTAAATCAAATATCTAAATTGAAAAAAAACTACAAGATTCTATAAAAAAAGAGTGGCAGTAGGCAGGTTGGTGATACAGTAGTTTCCTACCATGGTTGAAGCCTTGAGTTTGATGACCAACACAGAAAAAAATATAAAATAAAATAAAATCCTCAGAAAGAAACATAGAAGGGAATCTTCATGATCTTGTTTCACAACAAATTTTTAGATATGACACTAAAAGCTCAAAAACCAATACAGTAGTCTGTGTTTTGTGGCACATTCCTACAATCCAAGAACTTGGGAGATGGAGCCAGGAGAATCAGGAGTTTGAAGTCATTCCCACGTACATAGCAAGTATGAGACAAGTCTAGGCTATATGAAGCTCTATTTTTTAAAAAGAAAATAGACAATAGAATAAAAAAATTGGATTTCAAAATCAAAAATATTTGCACTGCCAGGGACCCCACCCAAAAGAAGGAAACAACCCATAGGCTATGAGAAAGATTTGCATATTATACATGTGATAGCAGGCGTATATTGAGAATATACAAAGAATATTCATAACTCAATAATAAAACTCAAATATAACTTGAAAATAGACAAGTGATTTGAAGTAATACTTCTCCAAAAAGGGACACAAATGCCCAATAAACACATGCAGTTTAAATACTTCTACTACTGCCAAAACCGAGCTACCAGTAACTGATCATAAACTTGGAATTAGGAAAAAAACTTTACAGAATACAAAAAAACCAGGATAGCCAAAACAATCTTATACAATAAAGGAACTTCTGG
>LOEQ01005084.1:116158-129744 GCA_001685075.1 Bramus lutescens
TCCTCCCTGGCTACTGGCCGGTCAACATGACTGACAAATCTCTACAGTGTACAAGAGCATTATCTCACTGTAGTAGATCAATCTACTATAGTCTTTCTTTAAAAAATAGTTATGGAAGTTAAAGTCTAGGTTGATATTAACATAAAGTAAGTGAATTTGCTTTTTAATTTTAGGTCATTCATTTACATCTTGTCATATTATTTCTTAAAAATAATGGACTTAAAAAGCAGTAATACCTCCCTACCTTACAAATAAAATAACATGATTAGCTCTGGGTTTAGCAGTCTTCTTCTTTACCAAGCAACTGTGAGACAATATGTGAAACAAGTAACTGCCTAAAAGCAGTGTTACTCAATCATTTTCATCATCCTAGCACTCAAAAAGGAACATAAAATCTTCAGGTGTATTACATATCCTTAAATCTTCATTCTAATTAGTTTCTTTACTTGTACTATGGGTCCACAGCTAACAATCAACACTAAGGGCCATATTTTCTCCTATGTATCTAAACTAAAGCACTCATTATAGATAATAACCATATGTGCTGAAAATTCCACCTTGCACAATTATCCAGAAAAGATAATAGATAATAGTACTAGACAGGACAGAAATTGTCACATCCAATTTCTTTTACACATTCTAATAGTTCTATATATGAGCAAAAATAAGAAATGTAACATTGTTTTTCCTTTGACAGAACAGATACTCATCTTAGATACCCAAGAGGTAAGACAATATTAATTAACTAATAAAGATCATACACATATAATCATTTTTGGTTTTGCTTTTTCACATCCTACAGTTCAGCTGCCCTAACAGATAGATTATAAAAGAGCAATCTCTTCACTGCCTTGCCCTGTCTTCCTCCTATTTATACATTTTCAAGGTATTTTTCATTTGCAAAGATGGATGGGCAGATAACACAGACAAGCTAAGCATACTATTGTGAATAAAGGAAAGTATGAACAATGATTAGGTCTGAAAATGAAAGGGTGAAACTATCAAACAGTAGTGGCCTGAGGAGTGATATAGACACTAGCTCAAGTTCTTATGAGAGTAAGGAATAAAGCAAATATTGAACAGAAAAAATAATCCTTGAATTTATGGGAAAGACACAGCAATTTATTTAAAGGGAATAGTACAGTTGTCTGTATATAAATAGGTAAGTGAATGTACACATATATGTGTGTGGGGATGTGAATTTTCCAAGTAAGTGGTAAAAAAGGAACAGAAGAGAGATATGCTGTATTTGGAAGAAATAATCTAAACAGACCACAAATAGGAAATATCATGGTCTTATGCCCTAGATCTAAAAGTGAAAGTATTTCCAGTTCAGAGTAACCTTGAATCTAAGTATAATATTTAGTTCTAAGAATATCAAATGGAATTCATATTTTTCTTTTTGAAGTACAGTATACAGATTGAACCCATGGTCTTACACATTCCAGGGAAGCTCTAGTATTGTGATATATATCTGGTGTAGGAGGGTCTTCTTTCTATGTGTTGCTTTATTGGTTGAATAAAGAAAACTGCCTTGGCCTTTTGATAGGGAAGCCCTTAGGTAGGCAGAGTAGACAGAACAGAATGCTGGGAGGAGGAAGGCAGTTAGAGATTGCTGCCTTGGAGCCAGCAGCCAGGTCAGACATGCTGAATCTTTCCCGGTAAGCCACGACCACGTCGTGACATACAGAGTATTAGAAATGGGTCGAATTAAGATGTGAGAGTTAGCAAATAAGAAATTGGAGCTAATGGCCAGGCAGTAATTTAATTAATACAATTTCCATGTGGTTATTTCGGGGATTAAGCTAGCCAGGCAGCGGGATGCAGCCTGTCCTCCATACTACATATATCCAACCCAGAAAATCATTAAGTCTTGATACTGATGCAGTTGTATGTGGATACAGAATATGCTAAGCCTATATATAGATTAACTTGATCTGAACAACCTATGTGGTAATTTTAATCAGCTTGAACACATGGAAAGCTAAGGGTACTAGAATTCCAAATTTCAATTCACGAACATTTAACTGGCATTAAAAAAATTATTTTATGTGCATTGTTGTGAAGGTGCAAGATTCCCTGGAACTGGAGTTACAGAGAGTTGTGAGCTGCCATATTGGTTCTGGGAATTGAACCTGGGTCCTCTGGAAGAGTAGCCAGTGCTCTTAACTACTGACCCATCTCTCCAGCCCCCTTAAGTTGCATTTTTACAAAGGAAAAATTTCTATACAATAATATGTAAAGTTAAATGCAAATTTAATTTAAAATAACTGAAGTGTGGCAATTTTTACGTTGATCTTGCTTTTTCAATGATACTTTCAAAACATGCAGAAATACAGTTTTTGGGCATTGCTTGTTGATTTAGATAACTTCTTGTATTGGCTTCCAAGTCAGTCCTGCCTCGGTCTCCCAAAGCTGGGATTGCAGGCCTGTGTTGCTATGCCTTGTCAATAAAATTTCCTGATTAATATTTCATTATGTTCTCAATGGAGATTCTTATATATTTTGGCCAGCCCCCTTCATCCGGTTTGTTACATGGGCACTATGATGTTATTGACATACATTAATAATACTTGAGTACCCTTTGAAAGCTTTAGACAGTGGACAAAGATTTTACTGTACTCCAGTTTGTTTTTGTTTTAAACTGTTGGGTTTGAAGCCTTAGGTGATAAATCACAATGAAACTGAAGAACTACCCCCTGCTAAACTGTATCATACATACCTAATTATAAAGAAAAAGTTCTTATATGTGATTTGGTATCATCATTCAACATTATATCAAGAGAATATGGCATGCCCCCAAAGTAATGGAAAATGAAATCAGCTTAAAGACATATACTCCTACAATTTTAATTATTTTGTGGCAAAACTCTGGTAGCCTGTTCAATCCTTCCTTACCTTAGTATATAATTATCCTTATCTCAGTGAAGTGTTGTCTATTATCGGTATAAATTAAGCTCATTTGCCATTAAAAATATTTGTACTGGAAAAATATTCATGACCCCACTTCTCTATGATGATTATATTTATTAAATTATTATAAGTCATTCTCATTGCTGCTTACCTCTTTGTACCACTTAGGCCAGTTAACATGTAACTTTCATTGTTCTTTATTCCTCTTCACATAATAAAACTAGTATATGGTAAGGGTTTGGGATCCTATTCATCTTGTTTCAGTGAAAGCAGCTTGGCATGGTTTTTTAAAATGAGCCAGAGATTGTCTTGCTCATCTTTGCATTTGACATAGAGCTTTATACTAAGTAGATAGTCAGTGTCTAGTTAAAAATGGGCATTACTGCTCTCCTAGTGATTCAAGAGAAATATCCCAGCCCAATACTCTTTCTTTGCTTTGTGATTGGGGAGCCTTTTAATGTTACAACTTTATAACACTATTTGTTGCATATGCAGGGATTTTAATTATAATTCTTCAAAATTATGATTAATCATTAAGCTCCCCAAACTAAGTAAAGACTAGTGGTACACAACTATAATTCCAGCACTCAGAAGACAAAGGAGGATTATGAGATCCAAGCCAGGTTAGGCTACATAGTTAACATATTCCTGTCTATAAGAAATAAATACTCAAGAATAATGGGCTATCTTTGGTATTTCTCCCTGCCTCCCAACTCCTCCTCTCACACTACTAATCTCAACATAACAAGGAATGGTTGCTTACAGTAAACCTCCTCAACTACCCTGATGAACCTCAAGAACATGTAATACAGGGGGCTAGGGAGTAGATACTGAGATTACTGGTGAATTTCTAGATGACATGTTTGATTTCTCCCTATATAATAAGCTAAAGAGCCTTGGTCATTCTTGTAAACCATAAAAGCATACTCTCTCTATATTTCAGCTATAACTGTAGCATAGGTATAAAACATTTTAGAAGAGGTACTGCTAATGGCTTAGCAGTCTCTGAGACCTCTGATTTAATTCATTAATTCAGCATTTTTTTAACTTCCTCTTTTGGTAAGGTGTGGAGGAATACAAGCATTAGAGAACTAGAATACCCTTTTAAATAATATCTAGCAATAAAACCTTAACTAGTTTTTTCGTGAAACCATCTGGACATTCATTTTTCAAATGAGCTAGAGTTTGCCCCAACTGGTTACTGTTTACATTTTTTATCAGTGAATATAGCTAAATAATTCTTTTACAAACAAACTCAAACAGGGCAGCTATTTGTTATGGAGAATTAACGATCATATACACATAGCATCTGTTAGCTAATAGGTGGCCCCAGACTTTAGGAAATAGGAAAACTAAATTGGACATTTTTAAATTGAGTGTCCACTATGCATACCTTAGTAATCAATACTGAGAGGAAAGAGAGAAATATAAAAGTAGAAGTTATGACAAATGAGAATAATAAAATATTTTCACTGTGTTCTATAAAAAATTTAAGCCTTTTCCTATATCTTATTCCTTTTTCATAAAATGAACAATCTACTATGAGAAACAAAACAAAACAAAAATAGAGATGATCTCACTTGAGATGTTCAAATAACTCAATCACTGCAACTTTGTTTGAGATGGAGGGTAGAATCACCATGGGATTCAAAAATTTTATTAGCTAATAGGCCAAGATCTCAAGGTATATTTAAGCAGGGAAACAAAGAGGAGAAAGTGAGCAAGGGGGTGGGGAAGAGACAGAGTAAATATGCTAAAGTTAGCTGAGTAGTGGTGGCACACGCCTTTAATCCCAGCACTCAGGAGGCAAAGGTAAGGTGGATCTCTGTGAGTTTGAGAACAGCCTGGCCTACAAGAGCTAGTTCCAGGACAGCTAGGGCTGTTACACAAAGAACCCTGTCTCTAAAAACCAAAAGATGCTAACTTTATGGATCTATACGGCAGTCAAATAACAAATGAACTTTGGTCTTCCACTCTCAGTATGCATAGAGCTATTCTAATGCCATACAAGAACATTGTTGTTGGATGTTTCTGAGACAGGATCTTTCTATATAGCTCTCGCTGATCTAGAATTCATTATGTAGACCAGGTTGTTCTCAAACTCACAGAGAGCAGCCTGCCTCTGTTTCTGAAGTGTTGGGATTAAAGGTTTGTGCCATCATGAAAGCCCATTTGTGCTATAAATCAAGAATATAAGTGAATAATGTATATAGTGAGTTTTTGGCAACTGATATTCCTCCAAGTGAGTCACTTAAACAATAAACATAAAATTTCAAATAGAAAAGAGCTACAAGTCACAACTCCAGAACAGTAATTATAACCTTTTCTCTTAAAACAGTTCCAATTATCAGCTCCCAAGAACAGTATAATAGAAGAGGAGGTACCAAGTTCATTTCCTTATGCAACTAAGTGTTTCCACACTAGTAGTAAAGAAGATTCTTTACTGGCAGTGATTTAGTTACCCACCTAATGCTCATTTAACGTGTTTCAGAAAAACCACTACAAGAATTTTCAAATAGAAACAATTAGGATCCCCAGTAATTAGTATTCTTTTTCCAAAGGCAAGAAGAGCTGCTACTTTGGCAGAAACTACTGATTCTCCTCTTAGCCATCCCCAGTCACTACAGCTGCTACAGGAGCTGGTTAAAGGGCACAGCCTTAAAGAATGAAACCATCTTCAAGTTTATTTACAATTACCTCCCCTCTTTAAAAACCTATTTTTCTATGCAGACAAAGCCAATAATAAGCATATTCATCATTGCGCATGGCTAAGCCAAACCTCTTTCAGCTTGTATAAAGTGCGCATTCATGTCCCTTTTCAGTCCATCCAAACTCCACTTGAATTCTAAGGCCCGGATATATTTTCCCCTCATCACAAAACCATTTCAAGATCATTGTGCCATATGAATATCTGGCCAGGGATTATAATTATCTTTGGTACTATTCATTTCTACATTTTTTAAAATACATCATCTATAAATCCTGACATGTGAGGATGGCAACAGGACCTGAATGTGTTAATCATGGAGTAGAAATATTTCAAGTGCACCTAAACTGAAAGTATTTTTATATAAATGAAGCTTTGTGATGTAGATGAAAAACTAACAATTCACTTTTGTTGCACCATAGAGTAGAATCAGACATTAACTACATTTTAAGCTCCAGAAGTCAATAATAAATATTTATCATGTATTTTCTCTATGTTTCATGTACTCTATTGGCCATGATCACATTTTGTCTCATTTAGCTATAGAGGACTGTCTAACAATGTAACTGGTTACTAGGGTATTAGTGTGTCTTCAGAAACTATTAGCTATTTAATTTTCTTTTGTTATTTTAAATGAATATTTTGGGGGTGATTTCTTGTGCAGCAAAGACTAAATTAAACAAAAAAATCTTTCTAGAAGTACAGTACCGTCATTACATAAATTTGAGCTGAGTCACACTGATTTTCAGTGGGCAGAGGCTGGAAAAGTGACCAGGAAGATGCTCCTAAAATCTGTATACAGATGAAGTCTGGTAAGCACAGCGCCTCAGAAACAATCTGATCCAGAGACCTTTGCCTAAACACACAACATAAATGATCTGTATGCATACCCAATCTACAATGCTCCTAAAATCTGTATGCAGAGGAAGTCTGGCAAGCACAGCGCCTCAGAAACAATCTGAACCAGAGGCCTTCGCCTAAACACACAGCATATATGATCTGTACACATACCCAATCTACAATGGTGTTATGTCACCAGGCACTTCCATTTAAAAATAAAGAGAAAAAGAGACATATAGAAGTTCTTGATCCATAGCAATTTCTAACCAACTCTTCTCATCAGAAATTGGGAGCAAGGAACTAATGCTGGGAGAGGGAAATGACAATAGAAAAATTTTAAATGCCCCATTTCAATACTTATAAAGTATGCTTATAAAGTAATGAAATAAATTCTCTTTATAAAACAAATCTGAATTTGTACACACATGAGTTATACTTTAAAGAAGTAAACTTAAAAGACCAAGCAGGTTCCAAGAGACATAAATAACTTCTATCCATAAAGTAATGAGCATTAACCATACTATAAACTCTGAAGAAAATATTAATGGAAGAGTTCCCAAACATTTTTAAATAATGTCAATTTTGTGAGACTAATATATATATTATATTTCCTAAAAGTGACCAATTTAGATTATAATATTCATTTTAATATGTAAATGCTGATTTATAAAGCCAAGTATTTGTTATTTTAAAATCACAGTTCATAGGCCTTGTCTCACTTCCTCAATTACAAGTGCCTTTTGGGAAATACAATTTTAAGGTGGCACTGTGTACATTGTGTATCATATAGTGTATAGCTCTTAAAAAGTGTTCAGAAACAATCTACTTGAGCTAATGGGAGCGCACCAACTCTAGCCAGACAGGGAAAAAAATGGCACAGGATGAAACCAGTACCTCTGAATGTGGGAGACAGTTGAATGGCTGGGGCAGACTGCGGGGGACACTGGTAGTGGCACCAGGATTTATCCCTGCTGCTTGAACTAGGTTTTCGGAAACCTATTCTCTTTAGATGGATACCTTGCTCAGCTTAGATACAGTAGGGAGGGCCTTGGACCTTCCCCAAAGCAATGTGCCTTACCCTCTCTGAGGAGTGGATGAGGGTGGGGTGGGGTTTAGGCGGAGGTAATGGGAGGGAGCAGGAACTGGGAATGGTATGTAAAATGAAAAAAGATAGTTTATTTTCTCTTTAAAAATAATAATAAATATTCAGAGAGTGGGGTGGGCTCAGCCATAACAAGAACTTGTTCTCCCAGAGAACCAGAATTTGGATCCCAGCACTCACATCAGGTGGCTTAAACCAGCCTGTAACTCCAGCCTCAGGGCATCTGATACCCTTTTCTGGCCTGCATGAACCCACATGCCCCCACACAAATACGCTTTAAAAAAATTCAATTCTCTTCAAGGCTACACATTATTTACAGTAATAGTATATAGTAAGAATAATATTAATATACTATGAAATAATAATTTGAGTACACACTACTTGTCAGACACTTGAGATATAAATTCACTTTGCTCATCCTATCAAATGGCTCTTTAGTCAACTACAATAGTCAAGGCAATTAAATTACAGGCTTGACTGACTCCCTCCTCTTTTCAACTGAATGCATTATAAAGAAGAATTATTCATTTTATAATCACTGACAGATAACTCATGATGGCCTGGACTGCTTATTTACCAAATTTTCTTCCATAGACAAAGCATCATAGCCTATTAAATAATATTTGAGGGTTATTATTATTTTCCTGTTTCTATTTTTTCCTCTTATGGTAAGAAAAGTACTCTCGTTTATTTAAAAATGATATATCAGGCTGGTGGGATGGCTTAGTAGTAAGAGCACTTTCCACCAAGTCTGATGGCCTGGATTTATTCCTCAAGACTCACATAGTAGCGGGAGAGAACTGACTCTTTGGGGTTATCTTCTGACTTCTACTTACCTGCACTATGTGCCCATTACTATAAAAATGAATAAAAATGTCATAAAAGCAATATATTTATCAAAGATACTAGCTGATATTCCATGATAAAAAATAAAATTCAAGATAGTTGAGTAAAAAGCCACATGTTTAATACTGGATCTATGCTGTTATCAAATTACCAGAAATTTGAAGCATTAATTGTAATTGTTTTTTATAGTTATTGCAACAAATTCCTATAAGCATGGTGGCAATTCATTCTTCATAGTTCAAAAAGTCAGAAGTCAAAAATCAACGTAGCAGCAGGGCTTCACTCTCTGTAGACATCTAAAGATATTCTTCCTTCCTTATAGTATACACACACATACACACATGAATGCATGCACGTACACACATGAATGTATGCACACACATACATTTAGGGACCACAAAATAATTCATAGTTACCTCTTCAATTTTATATCATTTAGTTACATCTGCAAGGACTTTTCTTCCAAATAAGGTACACCTCAGAATTATCTGTGAACCAGAAAGTAAGGCCTCATCAAACATTCCATACATTGGGGCTTTGATCTTAGAATTTCCAGCATCTAGATCTGTGAAAGTGATATTCTATTGTTTATAAGCACCCAACCTATGATAAAGTTTTATAGTAACCCAACTTAACACAGTAAATACTTTTTTCTGTTCAGGCAATCCACTTAAAATATTGATATAATTTAAAATAGTAAGTATATTTAAAACATCAAGTTTAAATTATAAACTTCAAACGAAAGATTATTATGAGAGTGGAATATGCTACATGTAAGCACTGTAATCAGGAAGAATCTGAAGCATCTTTTCTTTGCTCTAAATTTCTTTAATAGGTGACACTTTCATCAGCTTAGGCTGCATATGGTGGGGGCCTTCAACCCACCTTGGTGATGATGAGTCAGCATAAAATACTCAGTCTACATCCGTTCCACAGTTCTAATAAATATAGACATTCATCCATTTCTTTAGAGTACTTAGCAAACACTATATGCCAAATGCTATAAAACAACAATCTCAAAACTGTGGCCCATATAACTAAGGTTTTTCAAGAACTGTGGACACAATGACAGTTTAAAAAGAGTCCAGTTACCACATGAACACATCCTCAAATCTCAACTGCCTTAAAAAGCATGGATGATTAAAGATATTCTTCCTTTTTATTGTAGTCGTTTTCTTTCTTTACCAAATAAAAATATCCAAACCCATTCTAAATCTTAATATGTGCTAAGATAGTAAATAAAGGAACAAGTTCAAAAATTACTGCAGATTTTAGAAAGTTCATTTGATTGATTAATGGCTTTTGCAAAATAGAAGACTTCCATTACCTGTTAACAAAACTGAGGAATGTGGTCAATTTATAAAATATTTTTAAAATTTTTTGGAGACAAGTCTCATTATATATCCTAGATCAGTTACATAATGATTTCCCAATCTTCCTGTCTTAGCTTCCTGAATGTTGATCATATAGCTATATACTATCATATACAGAACTATTTTTTTGTAATAGTTCATTTTGAATTGTGGCAAATACATTGGAAGTAGTTAAATAATTGGGGATATATATATATATATATATATACACAAAAAACTTCCATTCCCATTCCTTTCATAGGAACATGTTCTAACTTATTTTCATGCTTCAAAATATAGAAATATGAATAAAACTGATGCCAAGTTTGTCATGCTATGGCAGTGATTAATATTGATTTATAGATGATATATCAACTAATTTTTAAAAGTCATATCCATTTAACTGATATAAATTTGTTATGAAAAGATTTAAAATTGTAATAGACTCAATCCAGGAGAATAATTTTATGCTGTGTTTTCATTTTTTTCTTTTTAAGATTTATTTTATGTTTATGTGAATGGCTAAATGTGTGTCTGTGCACCTCATGTCTGCCTGGTGACTGTGGAGTCCAGAAGAGGGTGTTAGATTCCCCGGGACTGGAATTACAGACAGTTGTGAGCTGCCTTGTGGATGCTGGGATCTGAATTTGGGACCTCTTCAAGAACATCAAGTGCTCTTAATCACTAAGACATATTTACAGCCCCCTTGCCAGTGCTGTA
Organism: Bramus lutescens; assembly: GCA_001685075.1. Lineage (NCBI taxonomy): Eukaryota > Metazoa > Chordata > Mammalia > Rodentia > Cricetidae > Bramus > Bramus lutescens. The sequence goes on from LOEQ01005084.1 coordinate 126,639, forward strand.
GGAAATCCTACAGCCAGTAGTTACCCGCNNGGGCGTGGCGGCCGACCTCTTTTCCAGCTGAGGGATTTGGTTTTTGTTCTCCCTTCCAGCAGAGGATTCTGATTTGTGAGTCTACCCCTAAATAAACAACTGTCTGTTATTCTCAATTCTGAGCTAGTGTGGGATTTCATTTAAGTGTCCTTCTTCATCCCAGGAAAACTTTAACTCTTAAAGAGATTTTGGGCCTTAGAAAAAATACAAAATTTTAACTTTTTTTTTACAGAGTATAAACTAATACTGGAAAAAGTTTAAAACAACTTAAAACATAATACCATGAAAGGTAAATGGGATACAGAAGTTTGAATAAACAAAGAACACAACCACTTGTATTAAGACTTACCTTTTTATCTGTCCCCAATATAACATATTAATGTTAACATCACAATATAAAGCACAGATAACTTTGAAAGTTCCAAAATCTAAAAAAAGAGCTAAAAAGTTGTCTCTTTAAAATAAAGTCCAAAACCTCTTAATTGTGGGATCTTGTAAAAAATGAAAATGAAGTTACATAATTTCTTACTCCAAGAGGGAAAAACCAGGGCATAGTCACAATCAAATCAATCAAAACAAGCTTCAACAGTGTAAAAAGTTCAATGCTTGGCATCTGGGACCCATTCACAATCCTCTGAACTCCAAAAGCCCTGAGCAGTTCCACTTCTGTAACTTTCCCATCCACAATACACACAGTTTTTCTTGTTGGCTCTGGCCAGTTTCACTCCACACCTACTTCTCTTCTTGGTGGTTTCTCCATAGTCATGGTATCTCCAGTATGCTGGGGTCTCCACTGGAACTGCACCTTTTACCAATAGCCTCTTCTAGCTCTCAAACAGGGCTAAGGCTCAGATGTTCTTCATGACTCCTTTAAGCCTTCAAAACTAGTACCCCATGGGAAACTCCTTACACTTTACCAAGATTTTCTGCCAGCATTATTTGCAGCCTTGGTTCCCTCTGGAATCGAGCTTCTGTGCGCTGACCCTGAGAAAATACTCCCAGAAGATTTCCTTTCAATGATGCTAGTCTCTTCTTAATAGCAGCTGATTTCTCAGCCCCAGTGAGCCAGCATCAATTGTCCCAGGAAAGGTTTCACTTCAGTAATGCTGGTCTCTTGTTAATCAGAGCTCCAGCTGAGCAGACACCACAGATTTTTATTTCAAATATATCACACAGCCCGGATAGAGTCTTTGCTTCCCTCTAATACGTCACAAGCCAGGCGCCATAGTCTGCATTACTTTCTGTTTTTTAAATTGTTTTTATTGGGCTATATATTTTTCTCTGCTCCCCTCCCTTTTCCCCCACTCCTATTCTACCCTCTCCCATGATCCCCATGCTCCCTATTTACTCAGGAGAGCTTGTCTTTTTCTGCGTCTCAAGTAGATTAGACTGCATTGTTTTCAATACTTTCATCCTCCAAGCCCCAACAGAATAGTCCATTATGCTTGAAACAGTTAATGACTTTTCAGCCCAAAGTTCCAAACTCTTGCCACAATCCTTTCCAAAACAATATGACTATGTCTGTCACAGCAATACCTCATGATCCTCGCACCAATTTCTGCCTTAGTTTGCTCTCTATTGCTGTGATAAAACTCTGAACAAAAGCAATTTGTGGAGAAAAAGGGTTTATTTCATCTGACATCTTATAGTTCATCATTGAAGGAAGTCAAGACAGGAACTGAAGGCAGGATCTTAGAGGCAGGAACTGAAGTAGAGGCTATGGAAGAATGCTGGCTTGCTGTCTGTGACTTGATCACTCTCCTTTTTTAAATTATCAAGGATCATCTGTCCAGGGATGGGACCACCCCCAGTGGTCTGAGCTCTCCCACATCAATCATTGATCAAGAAAGTGCTCCCATAGGCTTGCCTATAGGCAATTTAATGAAAACATTTTCTCAATTGAGGTTCCGAGTCCCAGATAACTTTAGTTCGTGTATGCTGACAAAGACTAAAACCATAAAAATTACCAAGGAAAGTTTTTTGGATGCACTGTTATTTATAAGTTAGTTGTGCAACTTTATAACTTAGTTATGCAATATTCAAGATTTCAAAATTTAGTGTATATCATGTCAAGGTATTGTTTAGTGGCATGTAAGTTTTCAATATAAAAAGTCTTTGTCTCCTTAAGATATACACTTCGTTAACTGGGAAAAAATGGGGAATATTTGAACAGGCAGAGATAAAAGGTAGGTAGTCCATATTTGGAGAGAACAGAATGTCGTGAACAGGCAGAAAATGGAAAAGAAATGATCAATAAAGAGCAAAAAAAAAGATCAACAAAGATCTAAGAGAAGACATATAAGCATTTGGAAAGTTTTTGAAGCAGATTTCAACTAAAGCATCCAATTCCTTAGACTTCTAAAATATAGTAGACACAATGCCAAGAAATATTTAAGTTCATAGTACAGAATTCTGTGAACAAATATGTATTGTTCAACTAAAATTTGGTAAAAATAATTTTTAAAAAGACATTTTACCTAGGCAGTGGTGGCACATGCCTTTAATCCCAGCATTTGGTAGGAAAAAGCAGGTAGATCTCTATGAGTTCAAGGCCAGAGTAAATTCCAGGACAGCCAAGGCTACCAAAAGAAAACCTGTCTTGAAAAACAAAACAAAACACATTTTAACACAAAATAGACTAATCTTAAATAACTTTTACCAGTTGAAATAATTTGGGGGAAGGAACTAACAGGTTATGGTAACATGGATAAGTAGATAATAGGCTCCTGGAACAAGAGTATCATTGGTTTAGGCCATGAAAATGCATGTTTATATATAAGACAATGAAGGTAGAAACAACATTCAGAGAACTAAGTTATTTATCGTAGGAGAGGGGTCTACTGTACTCTCCACTAGAGAACAATTATTTCGAACATTTTAGGTGGGAATGCATTTCAGTGGCCTAGCACTTGCCTAGTATATGAGGCTCTAGTTTTAATCACACATCAACGCATTCACTCACTCACACACGTGCGCGCACACACACAAATCATTATTTGTTTTATGTGGAAGGACGCTTAAAAGAAATCCCACACTATCTCAGAATTGAGAAATAGATGGTTATTTATTTAGGGGT
>LOEQ01005084.1:160310-173999 GCA_001685075.1 Bramus lutescens
AGTATGAGGGCACCTACAAGTGGGTGAACCCTCACAAGCTGTGAGCCTTGGGAAAGTACACCATCCGCACTCTTCCCCTTTTGACCACCCCTCTGTGTCTGTCTTTCCTATTACCTAGCCCTATATTCGAAGGACTTTGGGACCATAGACCTTAGACAAACATTCCAGTCCCCGGGCTCAGGCCACCACTCTCTATCCTATGCTGCTGCTGCCCCTGCCACCGCCATCACTGCTGCTGCTGCCACTGCCACCACCACCAAGCCCAGCTACATTCCTCAACTACCAAGTGTTCAAAACTCACTGTAATGCTTTCAGGGCCACCATTGGCCCTATCTGAGCCACCCGTCTTTCCACAAGACCTGAATCACCTCCTCCCCTTACTCCAGCCCCTGCAAAAGGAAGAACAGTCTATCAGTCTGTCCCTAGACTCCTCAAGATAGGAGTTAGGAACAATGGGGGAAGAGCCTTGAGCCTCAGAGGGATAATGACCATACCACACTCCCTAGCGTCTATGGGCAAACTCCTCAAAACTCGAAGGAAGTGGTCAAGAATACCTGTGTGAGAGGATCTGCCCATGGTCACATCAGCTTCAGTGCCACTAAACATTCTTCCTTACCAGCTGGAAGAGACCTCATGGTCGTCCTCATCCCACCCACAGGCAGCTTTCTCACCAAAGAAAGGCAGAAGTAGCAGCTAGGATTTCACTACCCCAACCTTGCCATTAAATCCTCAAACAGTTAAAAAAAAATGTAACTAGCAACTAGCATGACTCTAGTGACTTCCTAGCCCTGTACAAAAGGCTGGAGATGAGAACTGAAAAATTGAAATTGGCAAGACTTCATAACAACTACTGTGAATTGACATTTGGCCAATATAAAGACAGCAAGGGCAAACCAGTACCAAATTAAATTGATTAAAGTAGAAGTACGGATGAGTTCCTGTGGGCTAACTTTCAACTTTACACTACCTAAGACTTGGAATAAAGACTGACAAGATGGTTTGTTGGGTAAAGGTGCTTGTTACCAAGCCTTAGATCTATACCTTCAGAAGGTGAAAGAAACAAACTAACTCCCAAAAGCTACCCTCTTGTCTCAACACACTCACTACAACATATATATGCCTCACACATATAACACACGGAAGATAGACAGATATATATATATATATATACACAGACAGACAGACAAATAGAGATGTATAAAATTAAGATATCAAGGATAATGGCACTTTCATTTTATTTTAATGACCATTTTATTTTTAATTATATGTATATGTATTTGTCTGAATGTAGGGTTGTGCACATGGAGGCAAGAAGAGAGCCTAAGATCCCCTGGAGTTGGAGTTACAGATACATGTCAGCTACCTGAAATGCGTGCTGGGAACCAAACTCCAGTTTCTGCAAGAACAGCAAACACTCTTAATCATTGAGCAAGTTTGTCAGGCCCACTTATTTTATTTTTAACTTCAGCATCATACCTTTTTGCTGTGTGACATTCAACTTGTTCCATCTCTGAACGGAACTTTGTTGTCTTAATATGATGAACTGCCTAAAAGAAAAATCTATCACCAGTCCTGGGGAGATGGATTGGGGTCGGGGACAGAACTTAAACTGTCTGGTATGTTTCATTTTCTCTTTCTGATAACAATTGAAAGCAACACTCCATTCAAAATGTTAAAGTTTGTCAAGTTGAGGATGTATCCAGGTATGTTTGTCATATCATTCACTCTCAGTGCTTTGCAATGCTTTTGATTACTCAAAACAAAGCAATGCATAAATCTAAAAGAATGCTAGGTTATTTTTCTATATACTTCAGTATTTGTGACATATTAATGGATTTTTCTTTTTTACAGTGCTAGGATCAAATTCAGGACCTTGAATGCATTCTATTACTGAGCTATACTCCTTCCCTTCAAGGATTATTTTGATAAATGGCAAATGAAGTTAATCTTAAAACATGAGAACTAGAAAAGTGGAGGAAAAATACCAAGAGAACGAAAACTAAAGACACAGTCACTGAGATAAGATCGAGGTCCCAGAGCCTTGATACAGCAAAGTTACCAAAGTAACTCAACAAATTTCTGTTCTAGTCTGTAAGTCAAAAATTAAACAAATGCCTGTCTTTCAAGATTAGGGATCCTGGATGCCTCTGCTTTCACCCTCTACTAAAATATCAGTTTAAAGTTCTTCTGTTTAACTCATTTTTTTTTGTCCAGACAGAGGTTGTCTCCTCCAACCACTTAGCCTTTTGTGGTATTTGTTATTTTATCATTCCTTTCCGATCCTAAGTCATACTGGTTTCCCGGAATCATATGGAGAACACGGTTTTCTGAATTTATTCCCTCACAGTAACTTAGCTTATTGTGGAAGTTGAACATAATGAAGAGAAGCTTTTCATTCCCCCCCTTAGTTACCTCTCCCAATCTAATACCATAGTCATCAAAATATCATCTTTACCATCTCAACTTGGAAGAAATATCTATAGTCTTATTCTCTTTGTTGCATATTTATTAGTCATTGAATCCATTTTCTAAACAACTCACTGTCTCCTGATGTCCAGCTCTGGCCCCTTTTGCCATTTTTCTTCACTCATCTCTCAGCTTTAAACTCTCTTTGCTTTTGGAGGTTACCTTATAATATAATGGTTGTTTTTTAAATGTTTCTCCCCATTCTGACTCCCTTTCACACACAGGAACTCAAGTCTCTCTTGTCTGGTGTACCTGAAGTACTGGATCCAGGCTGTACTATTCCAGGGTAGCTATGACCTTGCTCTAGCCACACAATATGTCAGGAAAACAGCAGCAGCCAAACAACATACAGATCCTGTACAACAAAAGGCATTATTGATAATTGAGAAGAAGTAGGTTGGGAAGGAAGTCAGGTGGAACAGAGTGTTAAATGCAATGGATAAAGACAGGCTTCACACATTTGGAAGTAAGGTTTTCCATTATCTCCTGTTTAAAGAGACCATCGATAGAGAAATCCAAGACAAAAGATCAGGGCCTGGCTTATAATCATCACTGTGAATGAGAGTGATGCATAGTGGGACTCTGAGAAGCTCACTTGAACATTTCCTAGACTCAAAATAGAAACTGTTAACCATCATGCAAGCTTCAACTTCACAACTTAAAAAATCTGAAGTCGGAGTGAAGCTGTTTGTCTTACATGGCCACCAATATACACGCTGTGCACATACATGCAGGTGTATTTGTAAAATAAAAAGAAATATAAACAATAAAATAAATTATTCCTCAAGCTCAGTAATTATCGTAGCTCAGTAATTTCAGCACTCATAAGGTCAAGACAGGAGGACTGTCATAAATCCTGGGCCAGTCGGAGTTATATAGTGAGTTCCAAGCTAACCTCGACTACAGTATGGGACTCTGCCTCAAAGACAAAACAAAACAATAAAACAAGGAAAAGCATCCCTCGTACTAAGAAACAGAAGATCTCAAACTGAATGAAAACTGGTGTTCAAACCAAAATGACTAAGATATCCGAATTACCTGGGAGGAGAGAAGGGAGGGGAAACTGCAAATGGGATGTATTGAAAACCAACCAAAGGAGAAAGAAAAATGAAAATAAATAGAATTACTGAAGACTTTAAAACTAGTGACAAAAATGGTTCAATTGGCATTTATAAGTACTTTTGGAACAAAGAGAAAATACAAAGTATAAAAGCAGAGCATATATAGAAAAACAGTAGAAATTAAGAAATAAGTAATAAAAATAGAGTAAATTTTATTTTGAAATACAATAACACAATAACTTCTCTATAGTAAAATTGAGAGTACTGAGAAAAGAATCAGTTGACTAGATAGAATGATGGGAATCATTGAGTCTGAGTGAGAAAGAAAGACTAGGCTGGGGAAAATGTCCAGAGCCTCTGGGAAATATAGGACTAAAGTAAAAAGTTTCCAGTGATCACAGGAAGCCAAGAATGATAGGATGTGGGTCAGGGATTTAAAGCCATGATGACTATTTTTTTAAAGTTTTAAAATTTGCAAAAGACATAAACCCACATGTTCAAGAAGCTAGCTATATTTCGAAGTAAGTAAAGTCAAAGAACTCCACGTCGAGGCACATCATGGTCACATTTCTTTTTTAAAGTCTTGAAAGCAGTAAAGAGAAAAATGGAACCTTATCTACAAGGGAAAATAGTTAAAGTGTCAGCAGATTTCTCATCAGAATCCATGGAAGCTAGAATGGGATGACATATTTCTCAAGCACATTCATAAAAGAACTGTCAACCTTGATTCAGTGAAAATGTACTTTGGGGAATTAAAGAGCAATAAAGAAATTTTCAAATGGATGAAAATTAGAATTTCTTGCTAGAAAAACTGCACTGAAAGAATTGTTGAAGAAAGTTCTCTAAACAGAAAGGAAAATGCAAAAGACATGATCTTAGAACCTCAGGAAGAACAAACAGCACAATTATGTTTTACCACTGAAGCAAAAAATTATAACACTATGTGATATAGTTATAAATACATAGTGAAGAAATATTTAAAACCATTATGTTATAAATAGGGAAGGGTAAAGTAAGTTAAAGAAGGCAAAGTTTTTATAATTTACTAAAGCAGCCAAAATGTCAATCTTAGTAGGCTATAATAAGTTAGACAGGCACTCTAGAAAATGATTCTCTCTCCCTTTCTCTCTCTNCACACACACACACTAGTTTCTTCCTGTGCAACCCAAACAGGACTTGAATCTATTATGTAACTCAGGTTGTTCTCCAGCTCAAGCTCTTCCTATCTCAGGCTCCCAAGTGTTGAGATTATAGGCATGAGCTACCATGCCCAATTTAGGGCAGTTTATTTTTAAAAGTTCAAAACTAGTTTCTAGTTTAAGAAACTAAACATGTACTTACATACAAAACAGAAACCCCATCCAAAAATTTATCACAGAAAAAGGAAATTTCTGTTCTCTCAAAAACCTGTACATTAAACTGGGTGGTGGTAGCACATACCTTTAATCCCAGCACTCAGGAGGCAGAGGCATATGGATCTCTGTGAGCTCAAGGCCTAGTTTACAAGATCTAGTTCCAGAACAGGCTCCAAAACTACAGCAAAACCCTGTCCTGAAAAAACAAACAAACCAAAAAACCTGTACATTAATGCTCACAACAGTTTTATTGTTGATAGACTAAAGTGTAGACAAGTAAAGTCTCTCAACAGGTGAAGAACTAAACTGTGATAATCATATACAAAACTGTTGAATAGCAAGAAAGGATGAATTATTTATACACAAAACAAACTGGGTGACTGGGCTTGGTGATGCACACCTTTAATCCCAGAACTCAGAAGGCAGAGACAAGCGGCTATCTACACAGCAAGTGCTGGAGAGCCAGGGCTGCTGAGTCAGATCCTTTCTTAAACAAAACAATTAAAAAAACCCAGCTCAAGTGGAGCTGGACCTTTATGCTGTGTGAAAAGTTCATATCTCTATGACTTCATTCATGTAATATTGTTAGAATAAAGAAACTATGGATACGGAAAACAGAAATGTGAGTATGGAAGTTTGATATGGCACAGAGTAAAAGTATAAAAACTACAATGGGAAAACACAAGAAAATCTCTTGTGATAAATAATACTTGTTCTTTATTATGTTGGTAGTTATACAAATATACATATGTGATATGGTGGCAGGCATGGAACTATACACAGTCACTATTTCAAAGCCAAACATATGATGTTGAAATTATACTATGGTTATGCAAGATGTAACAATTGAAAAAACTGGGTGAGGGGTACATAAGGCCCGTCTGTCCTTTCCTGCCAATCTATTGATTCTATTAATTATTAATTATTATTAATTCTATCATTTATTGCAAAATAAAAATTAAAACCAAAATTAACTAATTGTGAGAGGCAGACCAACTGCCCTTCAAAAATCTTACTGCCAGAATCTGTGAAAATTTAGGTTATATGATATAAGAGGAATTAATATTGCAGATAGAATTAAGGTGGCAAATCAACTAACTAGTTGGGGCGAGAGTCCATTCAGGCAAACTCAATACAACTATAGTGGTATTTCTAAGTGGAAAGGGGAGGAAGAAGGGCAGAAATTGGAGGGGCAGATTTTTTGTAAACAAGATTGAAGTGATGAGATGTGGAGATTTAATCATCCACTGGAAGCTTTGAATATGGAAGGTCTTCAACACGACATGAAATATAAGTAGCATCTAGGAGCTAGAAAGTGGATGGAACTGAGTTTCCTCCTGTGGTCTCCAAAAGGAACGCGGCTATTTTCACACCTCGACTTTCGCGAGTGAAACAGGAGTTCAGACTACTGACATCCATGACTACTGAATAATAATTTATGTTGTTTTAAACCACTCTGTTTTGGGTAAGATTGAAAAATAGTAGCCACAGTATAAAAACGAAAGTATCCACCAAGAGTTAAAAACTAACCAACTCAAAGATAAACAACTGGGATACTGGGGCATTAGAGCATTCGACTGGAAAAGGGCTTACTCTACAGTCATGAGGACCTAAGCTCACATCTCCAGCATCCACATAAAAAATCAAGCACAGGAATCCCAGCACAAGAGAAGAGGAGGCATGAGGATCCCAGAGAGCTGCTAGCAAAGCCCATTTAGCAAATTGACAAGCTCCAGGTTTCGTGAGAGACCTGTCTCAAAAAATAAAGCGAACAAACGGACATAAGTGTGGGAAAGGGACTTGCAGAGAGGCCTTAGCAAGGATGGGAAGCAAATAATAGAGAATGAGGGGTCAGAATGATCAGAATGCATTATATATGTATGACGTTATCAAAGAATAAAATTAATTTCAATCTTAATATTCAATAAAATTTAAAATTTGCATTTTAAAACACAACAAGGTGGAGGATGATTGATGAAGACACTCGATGTCCATCTCTGGCCTTCTCATACATTCAAACTCATACACAATCACATCTGCAATACACCAGCATGTACAGACTGTGTTCTCTGGTAATCGACATATGAAATGAAATGAAAGCTATTTGCAATTCTACATCACCAATGAAATCAACGATGGAACATCTTCCCTCAGAATTGCAAGGAAAAGAAACATGTTGTTCTCTATTAAATGAGGTCCATTAAAGCAAAGAAGGATATAAAAACAGAAACAATTTATGCCACAGAAGCTTTCAATCCTGTCTCCGTCCAGTTTTGGATCTATTTGCTGAGGAATTTCTGTGTTAAGATAACTTTAGTTAGTTTCCAAAGACACAGTATACAGAGACAGTAGAAAAATGCACTGAATTAGAAAAAAGGTAGGTAAAAGACACAACCACCTAATTTCCTATGACAGGACAATTCATCTTGTTCTTTTTCTGTCTCTATCTCCAATATCCCAGTGCTTAGCAGATAATATATGCTCAAAAATGTTTGATGAGATATACTATAAATGATAACTAATAGAACCATCAAGCATTAGATTATATTAACTTTCATACTCTATGTAGTCCAAACTGCCACAAACATTTATTCTATGTATTAACCATTCCAACTACAAGGCACAGTTGTGGCATATATTTATTTTTTGTGGTGCTTCCAGAGATTTGCATTTAGTATATGATATTAGAGTTCCAGGATGAAATCTTTTAACTCACTCGAGAATGACGAATACTCCAAACGGCCCATGAATCCCAGGGGTCTCATGAACCTATCTGTCATTTCCCTCTCTAACCCCTTCACCACACCTAACAATTGGTACCAAGAATAGTTTTCTATTTTGGTTAACCCCTTGGCTAAGTAAAACATATAGACAGCAAAGCACAAAAGAGAGAGGTTAGGGGAAAATGAACACGATGGAGCTTTTATGGAATATAATGTATTAATGCATAAATTGTTAGGGTTAAAGCTGAACACATATTTTTGTTTCCATCTTTTTTCTTTTGCTTTTGAAATTATAATTATATCATTTATCCCCAACCTTTTCTCCCTCCAAACCCTCCCATAAACCCCCTTGCTCTTTCACATCTACAGTTTCTTTTTTCATTAATTATTTTTACATACATGTACATGAAAAATAATTTTTAAGATTTCTCGAGGTAACAAGTCTAGGACTTGTTAAAATGAGGCAACTTATTTAGGGTAAGAACAGAAATGCTCAAGTGAGTATTAAGTGGCTCCTTTTCATAATAAAAATGCCTATGAAGGTTAATCAGAAAAATATTTGGAACAGTAGCTGAGGGCTATGAACCATGAGTATACTAATACTGTTTTTTTGAGAGTCATTTTCATGGCTTTCATTTCAAGCTACTGTAACCATGACAGGCATGCAATAGGATTTCTGTAACAACTGGGGGAAAGGCAGTTCAGACGCTTGTTTTTGTTTGTTTGCTTGTTTGTTTTTCGAGACAGGGTTTCTCTGTGTAACAGCCCTGGCTGTCTTGATACTTGCTCTGTAGACCAGGCTAGTCTCGAACTCAGAGATACACCTACTTTTGCCTCCCAAGTGCTGGGATTAAAGGCATGCTCAACCACTGCCTGGTCATGCTGAATGCGGAGGCTTTTAACTCACAATGGATGATTGGACTTCTTGAAATGCACAGTATGCGCATACGGTGTATGTGTATATAAATATGCAGTTCTCTGAAGAGCACACACTTGGAGGCCCTCGAATTTTTATACCAGTTCATGCCACAATAAGCGACCACTGGGCTAAGTAGTGACGGTCCTTTTTCTACTCTGCTGCTTAGTAAGGCAACATATCTTTTGAATGTGCTTTGTTTACTTAATAGCTAAAGAGAAAGTGAGTTTCTGCTCAGACAAGTCATCGAGACTGATTCCTGGGTTAATAAATCACACATGTGCCTGAAAAAACATGGCAAATATTGGGAAAAGAGACAGAAAAAACCTCCATAGTACTACAAAATTTAGGTTACCGCAGAGGAAAGAAAGGTAAGTTAATTATTGATACATGGACTGAAACAGACATTCACTTTCAAATTTTGCTTTTTAGGTAATCCCCGGGCCATTCTTCCTGGTTTTGGTTAGTCTCTCAAGCTCTAGTTATTAGTTGAGGAATTGAAGGTAGACTGGTTTTAACAATGGATTTGGTAATGCTCAACTAAGTAACAGGAGCTTGAAAATATTTACAAAAAGCTCTTTTAACTGGCTTTTCTTTCTCCTTCTTGTTTAAATAATTATTCCATGATCGATCATATTTAGACTTGGAACCACAGTTTTATTCACCGTAGCCTCAGAGCAATAAAAGCCAATCAGAGATGCTTAGGACTGGGAGGCAGACAGCTTAAAAGATCATCTTGGCTCTTATCCATTCTTCCCTTAGCACTACATCTTTCTCTTCATCTATATGAAGGGGTCAGGATAACCCTAAGGTTTTCCTGATAAACTTTAACCTTATTATCTCTTAATTTTTTAAAGTATTTTTCTTCATGGGTGCGGTGTTCTGTCTGTCTGTATGGCTGTGTACTATGTACATATCTAGTGCCCTAGGAGGCCAGAAGTATGTATCAGATGCATTGAGAAATGGAGTTATGGATGGTAATGAACTGCCATGTAGGTGCTGGGGATCAAACTCCGGTCATCTAGAAAAACAGTCAGTGCTCTTAACCTCTGAGCCTTCTCTCCAGCACCAGCTTTTATCAGGCTTTCATGAAAGTAAGAACAGGCACTCTCCAGTGTATAGATGGTACCTCTTGAAGTGCATGCATTTGTACAAACACAGAATTCCATTTTGTAGTGATCTCTTTGAACCGAATATTCCAATTCTGTTGGACACAAAGCATCAATCCTTTCGAGGCTCTTCTACAGAAAGACCTCTTGGCTGGCAAAGGTTGAATGAACTAGGTTAAAGAGTCATTGTATCTCTGAAGCTCATTATTCTACCAGGTTTTGCAAGTTAATTATCATCTCAAATTAGGAAATACAGTTTCTTAATGTAAAGGTGTCTTATACTTCAAGTAATAATAGAATAAAATAAGCATGCCACAATATATGTTAACCTACTGATAATCTCAAATAGAGAAAATACTTTAATTTCATCCAAATAAAATTGATCTCCTCCTTGTCATCTTCTTCCTCCTCCTTCAGTCCCCTCTCTCTCCCCTTCCCTTCCCTTTTCATCCTCCCTCCATCTCCATGGGAAAGAGTCTTGTGTATCCCAGATGATCCCAAACTTGCTATCTACTGGAGGATGCCTTTAAACTTCTTGTCTTCCTACCTTTTCTTCTTGAATATTGGGATTACACCACTGTGTCCAGTTTAGACGTTTCTAAGCATTAAACATAAGGCTTTATGCAAACCATTCCTTTAAAAAAAATAAGACTGGGTCTCACTATGTATCCCAAGATAGCCTTGAACTCAGTTTCCAAAGCTGGCCTCAAACTCAGGATCTTCTTGCCCCTGCCTCTTGAGTGAGGGACTATACCACATCTGGCTTTATGCTTGTTCTTGATGGAGCGTGGGTCAAATTACTACAACATCTGGGTTCAGTGTACAAATTTTGTTCTCTAAACACTCTCCAGATAAACATCAGGAGAACTTTTTTTCTTAAGCTAGTTTGTGCGGTACTTGAAAAAAAACACTGGGAGAAAGAAGCTGACATTTAAAATAGGATTTTAGGGTACTTGAGAAAATGGTACATAATTGCTTACATCAAACTCTTTTCATGGAGAGAAATAAGAATCTACAGGCATGTCATTTAAGAAAAATAATCATGTGCATAGTAGCTGGTCTCAAGAATTCATCCAGGTTTTGTGGTACATGTATGTAATGACGGTATTTAGGAAGCAGAGGTCAGAGGATCACAAGTCCAAAACTAGCCTGGGCTACAAATAAGACCCTGTCTCAAAACTAAAATCAAAAACAGAAACCCCAATGGCTGAGAATGTAGCTCGGTGGTAGAGTACTTGTTTGGCATATACATATGTGCTCCATCTTCAGCATAGGGAAAAAAGAGGTATGAAATAGAACACAACAGAAACAACACAAACACTAGGTCTCCTTTTCTACTAGAGAACAAGGAAAGGAAAGACTTTAGATCATATCACTTACAAAGGAAAAAAAGGGGCACATTCCTTAGCCAAAGTCTGTGAATCACTGTGCATAAATAGGAAAGAGACAAAAGGCCCTTGCCTCTACCTGGAGCTGGCCTTAGAAAGGCCGCTTGCCATAACTGCCCCTTCCCTAAGTCGTGATGTGCATACTGCTGCATAAGGTTGACATTGATATGATAGGAATGTTCATCTGTGCCCGAAAACACATTTTCTGGATAGTAGTGAGGGTATGAACTTAAAGGAAGTCTGAATTGTGCTCTTGTCCAAGGTTCTTTGTTTTGTTTTCAAACAGCTCTGGATAAGTGTCCTGGACAACCAGCTAAGTTCTTTGTGTCTAACCTTGTGACCTTGGCTTTTGAAAAGGTGCTCTGGTGAGGAACTATTAACTACAGAGCTCAACTTTTCAGAGGAAATAAAATAATAAAATGAAATTTAAAGTTTAAATCTGAAATCCAAGATGGGAAAAACAAATAAGCCCCAAATGTCTTACTTCTTACTGAATAATTCCTTTTCCCTATCACCCTTTGGATCTTTCTCTTTCTTTTGCTTCCTTCCAGCAGGAACATTTTAACCACATGTGTGCCAACAGATAAAAAGGCTTACATATAACAGTCAAAGGCCAACTAGAATCTCCTACTACAAAGGAAGGGGCTTGCAGAAAAAAAAAACTCTAGTACTAGATTTAGGAATGAAGAAACAGCAATCAATGCTTCTTTGGTTAAGACAGTCCCTCCCCTAAGCAAATACTTCAGTGAGACTAGAACCTCCACAATGATTGTGTTAGAGTTCCATGAGCTTGTCTTTGAGTGTTTTAAATCCAGCCGTTATCGCTTTTTCTTTCTCTCTTTTACCTCCGTAAACACAAGCGAAGCGAAGCAACAGCACATCTTTAGTTCTCTCTGCTCTCTGGGTAGCTAACAGGTAATCAGATTGTGAAAAAAGGAAAAAGATGGGAGAAAGACAGTGAGTAAAACAGAAAGCAGCAGTGTTCTGCAGTTATTTGACTTTGGCAATGGGGCGATTACAGGTTTGCACATGTGTGCCTGCATGTGCGCATGTGTGTGTTAAAAAGCATTGATGCATCAAAGATTTATTCATTGAAGAGGCTGATTTATTTAACAGACTTGACATATGTCAAATTCTGCCATGTGCTTATATAATTGTTACCCATTTATCAGAGCTGTAATTTAGGCAAATATTTGTTTTAAAAGTATC
Organism: Bramus lutescens; assembly: GCA_001685075.1. Classification (NCBI taxonomy): domain Eukaryota; kingdom Metazoa; phylum Chordata; class Mammalia; order Rodentia; family Cricetidae; genus Bramus; species Bramus lutescens. The sequence continues at coordinate 172,538 of LOEQ01005084.1, forward strand.
TTCTCTTAAATGGCTTTCTCTGGCCTGCTGCACAATCAATCTGGGCTTCTTTTTAATTATGTTAACAATAGCTATTTGGTTGGAGTCTGTGAAATCTAATCTTTCCCCCCAAACCCTTCAGATTTTTCAGGTAATTACTTTCAAGTTAAAATCATACTATGTGAAAAAATAAGTATGCATAACATCATTTTGTGTTTTCCTATTTTGAATGTTTGATCTTCAAAAAAGCAGTTTTTGACATTGTTAAAAATCACAGATCTGATACTGTTAATGTAAAAAGCTACCTAAAGGGACAAAAGGGTATGATTTTTGAGAGCTTATGTGTGGGGGATATGGAGACAGCAAAAGTAACCAAGGGTGGGGGAAACCTACAAAAAGAATTAAGTAGAAAAAAAGTAAATGAAATAAAATCTCAATTCTTACAAATTTTGTTAAATCATCCTACCCCATTTGAACACAAACAATTATATCTTTTCAACTTAAATGCATGCAATCTATCTAGGTTCTGTGGGAGGTAAAATTTTGCAAAGTATTTTCAAGAAACAAAAATATCTAATCACTAGCTACCAGAGCTGGTTTGAATTCCCTCATTGTAAATATGTTACTTGCAAAAAAAAAAAGAGGTTTATTTTGACCTCCCTGGTCAAGGAGTGTGGAGACTACCTAAGTGATAAGGGTGGGGATAGAAGGGAAATCCCACCACCACAGAAGTAAATGTTTGACCTAGTAAGCAAATACACTTTTGTTGTTAGTGCTGGGTAAAATGTACAAGTCTTCCAGAAATTAGAGACTGTAATAAAAATGTACCATCCCAAATTTAAATTGCTCACTAGACAGATGGTTAATTATATTCACAGCCACATATTTCACTGAGATAGAGTTTCAGACACTCAGCCAGTTTTATTTGATTAGCCGGTTTTCTAGTTAATATGTAAAATGACAGTTACTTGGGGCTTTTTTGTTTCTTTCTAAAAATATATTTTTCAATAAGTGTAAGTTCTCAGCCTTAAGAACGTCACTGCTGGAAATAAAATGTTTGGTCACGCTACCCATGTGTAAAGAAGTACGATTCACCCCACAAGCCTCAAATGGTCTCTTGCAGTTCAGAGAAAACCATTGGAGCACCTTTTATTCCCCAAGGAAAACATTCCAGGAACTGTTAGCACACTCTGCTTCTCCAACTAAAACAGTTTTTCAAATCCCAGGACTAAAGTATTTTATAGATGTTAAAAAAAGGTCCTGCCAACCCCATACACTATTGTGTATTCTCAGACAAGTCTAGAAAATGGAACGTTAAAAAAAAGGCCACACGGCTAAGTATGCCGTTGTGCCCAGATTTCAACATGTTAGTAGTAGCCAAAGCTCAGAAGCAAACTATGAGACTCGGTCATTCCAAAATGCTATCGGAAGCTAGACAAAAATCTGGAGTGCTGGTGTCGAAATGTGGATCTCGACTGATATA
>LOEQ01005085.1:0-15129 GCA_001685075.1 Bramus lutescens
TCTCTCTCTCTCTCTCTCTCTCTCTCTCTCTCTCTCTCTCTCTCTCCCCACTATTTACTCATTTACCAAAGTGGTATTTGACTGCCCAGTTCCAAGAGCCAAGCAGGCTCATGTTTGATATCTTCCTGCCCAGGTCTCTGGAACTGTGTCTGTTTGTGTCTGTAATGCAGAGCCTAAAATCGTATTTCAAGTGTATGAAGTAGACAATTCTTGAGATGATGTTCTCATGCGTTTTCTTATAAAAGGATTTATGAATTATTAATTAAAAATATCTAGCTTCCTCACAGTATTGATAGTACATGTACAACTTCTATGATTCATTTTGTGTAAAACAATATGTCTAAATAAATTTTTCATAAAAATAAATCAATTCAATATTTGTTTATAAATGTATATATACCATATAGTTTTTTATCTTTTAATAATGTACATGAAAAGTTGACATTTGTAATAGTCAAGGTTTTTTAAAGAACTAGTAAAAAGGCATATTTCTAATTATACACACACACATATATTTAAACTCTATATGTACGTATGCACACATACTTATTGGTTTTAATATATTGACTTACATGATACAGTCTGGGGAGTCCATTAAAACTGAACCTGGATAGAGAGTTAGAATACAATATTGCTTAGTCAGTGGGTTGGATATCTCTGCTTTCCTAGTCTAGTGCTGAAGATGTGGAGGGTTCCCAGAGAGCTATTGGTCTTCAGTCTACATTGGAATCTCAAAGAATTTAGTCCTTATATCACACAAAAATTCTGCAGTAACGAAACAGACATGGACTTGACAGTGTAAGTAGGGCATGCAGGTAAATCACAGTTTCCTTCTTTCTTTTTTTTTTNTATTGGTTTTAATATATTGACTTACATGATACAGTCTGGGGAGTCCATTAAAACTGAACCTGGATAGAGAGTTAGAATACAATATTGCTTAGTCAGTGGGTTGGATATCTCTGCTTTCCTAGTCTAGTGCTGAAGATGTGGAGGGTTCCCAGAGAGCTATTGGTCTTCAGTCTACATTGGAATCTCAAAGAATTTAGTCCTTATATCACACAAAAATTCTGCAGTAACGAAACAGACATGGACTTGACAGTGTAAGTAGGGCATGCAGGTAAATCACAGTTTCCTTCTTTCTTTTTTTTTTTGCCTGAGCTAACACCAGAATCTATCATGAAGAAACCTTATTGGGTTCCTAGGGTCTTACATTTTACTTAACTCTTGAGGTAGTCAAGTTGACAACCAAGATTACCCATCATAAGCCCACTCTTTCAAATTTGACACATAATTACACCTCCTTAATATCAAGATAAAAATGATACAAGGTCATGATTCTACCTAACATGATATGATTTTTAGGCATGTAACCACAAACACATTATGTATTATAGCATAGGTGACAAATTCCCTTGAAGAACGCTGAATATTTTAATGTCTTTTAACTTAAATATAATATAGGTTTACCACATTTAGTCACTGACATTATCTCAAGGATATTACATTTAAACACTGATATTATCTCAATTACTATATACTATCATAGCTTATCTGTACATGAATTAACTTATGTATGAATTTAAAATACAAATAAAGATACTTAGTAATAAGTTGACCCCTAATTACAGTGTCTTAGTTAGGGTTTTATTGCTGTGAAGAGATACCATGACCATGGAGACTCTTCTAAAGGAAAACAATTACTCACAAATACATTTAAGTATTTAGATATGTTATTCATTGGGCACATTTGAGTGTTGAGCGTTTTATAGGCATGCAGTTATGTTTTGAATTTTTAATTTTTTTCTTTGCATGTTTTTCAATTGTCTTTTTAATCTCCAAAATATTATAGTGAGTATGAGATCAAATAAAACTTCTAGTTTTCAAATAGCACTACCTTTTGGCATTATCATAAGGGAAAACAAAGTTTAGCTCTTATCATAAAGTAAAGAACAACGTGAACTTAATAGTGGATGTAGTCTTCTATATTCTTAAATTCTCCTTTGTGAATACAGATATAGTGATAATGGTTAAAAATCATACTTTCTCAAAGCTTGATGTATGAAAACTTTGGGAAGAAAATACCTTTATAGCATACTTCTTAAACATTGTTTATACAATCAGACATTTTCCTAACCTAAATAATTAGTCAGCAAAATGAACACTTCAGGTGAACACTGAATTCAATATCTGGGACCAACACGATGGAAGGAATGAATCTTCTCCAGGGAGTTGTTCCCCACACTGTTGGATGAATGTACGCAAGACTCCTACACACACGTACACCAAGAAAATGCAGTCTGTTTTTAAAATGAAAGTAAAAGCTTATAATAAGTTTGAGTGAGTTTTTGCTTACCTTTTCATGGTAGGGAAAAAAGATGGACTGGGTGTCAAAAACAAAATTATTCTTAAATATTGTCAGCTTCCACTGTCAGTTCCTATTGAAGGTAGAACCCTTTTGTCTAAATGCTACTGCATGGGCTGGGTTTCTTTATCAACTTGACACAAGTGAATCATCAGGAAGGAAGGAGCCTCAGTTGAGGAAATTTCACTGTGTGAACCAGCTGTAAAACATTTTCTAGGTTAGTAACCAATGGGGGAGGGCCCAGCCCATGGTGGGTGGTGCCATTGCTGAGCTGCTAGTCCTGGGTTCTATAAGAAAGTAGGCTGAGTAAGTGAGGGGAAGGTAGCCAGTGAGCCTCTCTCTTTCATGACCTCTGCATCAGTTCCTGACTGCAGGTTCCTACCCGCCTTGAGTTTTGGTTCTCACTTTTTCCAATGATGGTCTATGATGATCTGGAAGTGTTAACTGGATGAACCCTTTCCTTCCCAGTTAGCTTTTGGATCACGGTGTTGCATCTCAGCAATAGAAACCTGAAGACAACTTGGTACCAGAAACGTAGCTTGTTGCTGTGTGACAGATGTGACCATGGTTGAGGAAGTACTCTGGAATTTTGGGCTAGAAAGGCCATTGACTGTTAAGAGTTCTGCGGGAACATGGAAGATAAGAATGTTAAGAGCAGTTAAAAGAATGGCAGCCTGGCCTGTGAGTATTCAGAAGGAAACTTAAAGACTCTATCAGTGCCATTGGGTTTAAAGACTCAGCTGTGATTAACAAGATAACAGAACTACTAAAGAAAAGCCTTTGCATTATGGGGACGATTGATGCTGGTTAGTTGATGCTAATTAATTGGCAATGATTAAGAAGAGGCCAGGAACACTGGAATAAAATATTGGGAAGTGTTTGCTGAGAGCACAAAGAAGTCATGTCGCAGAGGCAGGTCAAGCTTGTACTTCGTGCTCTGAGCTGGACTTGGAAATGTGTAAAAGTCACCGAGGTTGTACTGGTTTTGAAGGCATTAAAGAGGTCATGCAGAACAGCTGAGGCCTGGGACTCTGAGAGGAAAGAAGAGGCCATTGGTGAAGATGCAGCCTCAGTGGTAATTGAAGGCCCAGGACTGAAGGGTCATGCAAAGAAGTGAAAGCTGAGCACCATGAAGGGAATCTATAAAAAGCTATTGGTAAAATTGCAGCCGAGTTGCAGCAGAAGTCCACAGTGTTTTGGAGGGGTCAGTATCACGGGATGACCACCAAAAACAGCAGCAGCAGTGGAGTGGAGTCAGCCAGAGAGAGGACAAGCTGTGTGCTGTAGAGGGGAGAACTGGAAAAATTATTCAAGCTCTTTGGAGGAATCCAGTAGACTGTGAGTGAATCCCAGGTAAGTGGACGTTGAGTTATTTATACTCATGGAGTTTAGTTTTACTTGGTTCAGATTTTGATGCTTCCCTGATTATTTCCTCTTGAAGAATGTATTTAATATAATTTTGATTTTTAAATGATCTCCCATATGAAAGATTTAAAATTTGAAAAGGAGACTATATATTTAAAAAATCCTAAAATTTTAATGTGACTGAAATTGTAAAGACTGGGGGACTTTCAAAATTATTTATGATTTTAATGTGAGTTCTTGCGGATGAGTAAGAAAGGAAGGGTTGTGGTTGAACAGTGATGTGTTTGTGTGCCAAGTTGACAAGGGTCAGTTGTACTAGGTGATTCTGTTTATTGACACAAGGGGCCTCAGTTGAGGAAATTCCTCCATACAATTCAGCAGTAAGGCACATTCTCAATTAGTTATTGACTGGGGAGGGTCCAGCCCATTGTAGGTGGTGGCAACCTGCACTGGTGGTCTTGTGTTAATTTAAAACAGGCTGAGCAAGCCAATAAACCATTCTCTTTCATGGCCTCTGCATCAGCTACTGTCTCCAGGTTTCTCCCTTCCTTGAGTTCTGTTTCTGATTTCCTCCAATGATGGACTATGATCTGGATGTGTGTATGATAAATAAATCCCTTCCTCCACAATGGCTTTTTGATCATACTGTATTATCGCCACAATAGAAACCCCAACTAAGAAAACTAGCATGTGATACAGCCTATTACTTTCTATTGCTTAAAATGTGTTATTACCAGGTTAAGAAATGTGTTCAGAGCTAAGGTTTTCTATACATTTTGTCATAGACTCTTACAAAATGAATGTTATGTGTTAAAACATATTAATTAAAATTTGTTTTATTTTGTTGTTATTATAAATTAAATAACAATTATATATATTGCACACATGTTTGATGTATTTTGTAAGTGCTGAATGATAAAGTAACCATGAAGTTAGTATGCTCATCACCTCACTTTATAATTTCCATGATGTACTTACATGTGGAAAACTCTCTTCTAGTTATTTACAAATATGTAATTATTAATTGATAATAAATATACTGTTCCAATGCACAATGAAATGGTGGAACTTATTCCTCCTCATGACTCCTTTTCCATTTCCTGCCCAGTAAGTACTATACATAAATATTATCTCCATCCTTGTAAGAGATACAGTATTTTAGGTTTAATATAGGGTTTATATCTGATGATATTTACCTCTCTACAACTGGATCAACTAGGTAACTAAAAATAGACGTGTATTCTCCATTTCTAGTTTGTCCCTGCTTTCCAGGTGATAAGTTTTCATATTTGTTGAAGAATAAAATGTGTTTGTGTGTGTGAGTGTGCGTGTGTGTGTATGTGTGTGTGCGAGCACGCTGTAGTTCTTTATCCATTCATCCAATTTAGGTCAATTACAAAGTCAATTACAAACTTTGGCTGTTGTGACTATCACTGTAATTTATACAAGAGTCAGATATAACTCCGTCTGATAATTAAGAATCTCAGATTTCATTTCCTGTGGATATATCCTAGTCGTGTGTTTATTGGCTGTTACAATAAGTGTAATCTTTGTAGAGGAAACTCTGCATTGCTTTCTGTAATACATGAATTAGTTTGCCTTCTCAGTAACTATGCCAAAAACTTACCCTTGACAACATGTAAATTTTCTTTTATAAAGGTAGCCTTTTAACTCTAATGAGGAGGTGTCATAGTTTGATTTCTGTCTATAGTCCAAAAATGATCAGTAAGGTTAAATGTAATGTTGCCTATTTTTGTACCCTTTAGGAATATATGAATATTTTGTCAATTTTTAACAGTTATGAATTTCTCTTATATTGTGGTTACTAGACCATAACAGAGGCTTAATCTGCAGTAATTGTTATTGTTCTCTATGCTGTCTTCCCACTATATTGATTGTTTTGTTAACCATAGAGAATGTTTCCATTTTGGTTTAATCTAATATATCTATATGTTTTCTTATTTCCTGTGACTTATTAGGATACATTCACAAATTGTCAAGGTCAATGACATTCAGCACATGCTCCTGGTCTCATTTGATAATACCAGCATTTCAGGCATCATACTTGAGTCTTTGGTTTTTAAGTAATTGATTTTTATGTACGGGATGAGGTAAACATTTCATGTTATTCTTTTGCATGGTTCCATCCAATTTGCTCTTTCTATCCACTGAAGAATGAGTCTTCCTCTGATGTGACCTAATGGTTCCTTTTCATTCAGTCAGCCCCAAGTGGGAAGGCTTCTTTGTGGGCTCTCTCTTTTCCAATGATCAATATATCAGGTTATCATTTATTGTAAATATCTGAAATAATTGAATAGTTAATTATCATAACTTTGTTAATGATTTTTAATTTAAGCAAATTGGGATTTTCAATTTTATTCTTCAGTTTTGCTCATACATGCTTTATAGTTTTCATAGTATAGAAGTTTCATAATTCATTCATTAGATTTTTTCTAGGTATTTTGTAATACCTAGAAAATTTATTGTAAATGTATTAAATTCCTGATTTCTTTTACAAGTGGCACCCCATTAATATATGCTAATAACACTGATTTATGTTATATGTGTGATAAAGCAGAGACTCTCATCTTATTAAAGAGTCAGATTAAAATTGTTTGCCATCCATAATGTGAACAAACTTACACAAGTGTACCTTAACATTAATATTCAGTAAACTATATTTTGGCATAATAAAGTAACTGAAACTCTAAACTAAGGTGGTAATTAAATCTCTACAGTAAGGAGTTCAAAGCCTTTCAGAACAATGTTGTGGCATACTGGCCATGGTGAAATATGGTCAGCTTTGCATGCTGAATCAGTAGAAAAAAAAACCCAGATTTTCCTAGAATATGAGCCACTTTATATTTTGAATCTTCATAATATGTGAACACTCTAATTCATGTATAATATTAATTATTTCAGACGTATCATAATGTCTAAGAAGTTATGAAAATTATTATCAAATGTTTATTTTTGCATCTTAATTATTTTACATAAGAATAACTCATACTAGCATATGCAGAAATTATTTTCCCCAAATAAAGTAAACTAATATTCAACAGTTTATAGGATATCTACCATTGAAAACTGTTATGTAAATTTGCTTGTAGTTTATATTTCATTTACTGTCAGTGTCAGGAGGTCATATTCACATTGAAACAGAAATAACAGATAATTTACGACACAAGATAGGAGCATAGTAAATATGTGTGGAGGAATAGCCAAAGGCTTACATTACGTGATTGTACTTGAGTCACATAGAAGCACAGACATGAACATCCAGAGATGTGTCTCATATAGTAGGCTTACAGAATAAAGAAGATGGATGTTTCCAGGATGATATCCTTACCTGTTATCAACTTTGTACATAATTTGCAAACATACATATTGCTTTTCTTCTTTTTTCTTAATAAATTACCTAATGGGTCTCACCTAGTTCTAGAAAACTCTTACTAAGCTATTTGTAATAGAAGATAGTTTATAACATATTCCTTCAGAAAACTAAAGGATGCTTTAATTTATTAAAGAAAGTTGGCTTAACAACTTATCTCTAAACAAAACTGTGGTCATGATGCTTTTGAAAATCTTAAACCTTTTTAATAATAATCATTGTTTCACTTAAACATTACATAAACCACCTAGTAAAAATGATTACACTAAAATAATTTTATATAAATATGCATGCCACATAAGAATATAAGCTTTTGTGAATGAAATATTTTGAAATAGATATGTATATATATATATATATATTACAGCATGTGCAATTATAAAAGCATACATTTATAGATGTATATTATGACATGATAGATTCATATATTTCTGCCTAATTAGGACTCATTGTTTTAATGCTTCAGAAAATATAGAGCAAGATAAGCATAGTTCATATATTCACAGCATATAGACAAATAGCATGAAGACGTGTAAGATGAGCTAGAAATAGAGATAAAGACAGGGACAGTGATATTTTGTTCATGAATTATCTATACAGGAATTTAAAGGATTAGATTAATATAAACAAAAACTTAACCACAATCAAAATATTATCTCTGGGATGTAGTCATATGTTTACTATTAGCCAAATTAATCATAAAAAATCAAGCAATCATAACAATTGATAATTAAATAGAATTACTATACATATGCTAAAAGTTTACAAACTGCATATCTTACTTAAAATGAAAAAGTTCCAGAAATTGCTCTGATCTAGTATTTTAACAAAAATGCTCATTGTATATTTTACCTGAACCAGATTTATGTTTGTTTGCTTTCAGCATCACAAAAATTTGATCAATGCTTGTGAAAAATCTTTAAATGCTTTAACCTTACAAGCTCTTTATAAGCTGAAGGATAATCAATAAATGGCAGAAAAACTGTGTGGGATTTCTCTTTTAAGTCATCGTCTGTCTGAATGCCAATAACTCAGAACACAAATGCCAAAACCAACTACTTCTTACCTTTAATTCTACACTTGTTTTAACTCACAGCAATTTATATAAATTAAACAATGGTGATACCACAAATAAATATATGGAGACAAATAATAGGTTTATGATCTTAAATTATTAGTATAACAATAATGTGGTAAACAATGTTGAGAACTTTTATTTGCTTTTATTGCAATTACCCTGCTGTTAAAGAGTATGGATTCTTTAAAATAATAAACTTTACATCTTAATAAATAAATGAGATATATCAGAAACACAGTTATTGTGATATAGAATAACAGAGTATAGAATACAGAACCTTGATGTGGGATGTCCTTCTGTATATGTGTTGCTTTTATTGGTTGAAGAATAAAGCTGCTTTGGCCTATGCCAGAGCAGAATATTCCAGCCTAGAAGAGACATAAAAGAGTCGCAGACACACCATGTAGCTGCCAAAGGAGAAGGAAATGCCCAAACTTTAGGAACCATACTCTTGTGGCAATACACAGATTGATAGAAATGGGTCGATTTAAGATGTAAGAGCTAGCTAGCTACATCTCGCTAGCGAGGAATACTCCAGAATTAATGGCCAAACTGTTAAATTAATACAGATTCTGTGTGATTATTCGTGCCTGAGTGGCTTGGAAACAAGTGAGCCATCTCCTACTACGGTCCCTGGAAGCAAATAACATCATCATAAATCCTTTTATAAGATAAATTCTCTCTTAAATATTTGTCTCCATATTAATTAAAATTAAGCCTACCTTCTTATTTAATAACTTTTCTATCTCCAAGAACCTCATACATGTTTTCACTTCCAGCATTATTTCAGTGTTGTGGGAATTCATTTCTTCAATAGCTTTTGGGTGCCTAGAGAAGTATGGTGCTCACTCTTGAGTTCTGAAGACCAAGTTAGGCAGCGTGACTTTTCTGTCTCCTTTAGAGATCAGGCCTACAGACAAGAAGCCATGTCTTAGGGCCTGTACCCCAAAGCTATTGGCAGAATGAATTCCCCCAGCAATTTCAATTTGGTTTTTCTTCAGCAATTTGATCTTTATTTTTTTTTAAATTTGATCTTTATATTGAATTCTATTGTCACAACTTGAATTGACTTTATCTCATTCATTGTTTGTCTACATTTCAAGTATATCCATGTCTTTTTAAAAGTTAATTGAATATGGTTATAATATTTTAAAGGTTTTTGTCTTGTTAAGGCTCCTAAGAAGGATGATTATTTTCCAGATCATTCTTCTTAGAAGCCATTTTTATGGGACTAGTAATATTTGGGCAGACATGTCATCTTGGATTTTGAAGTTGTTTTTACCATTACATTGTGACTTATTCATCTACAGTTAGTTTGTTGGTAGGGTTTTTCCTTGTTTACTTGTGTTTTGACTTTTAAAAACTCAAGCTTCCTTTTTCCCCTCGGTGGTAACTTTACACATTCAAGAAAGGACTAACACATTCCATGGTTGAGATGTACTTATCCTTCATGGGAATGGTGTTTAGGTTCAAAGGTTCTGTTCTTCATTTTTCTATAAAGATCATGTACTATCCTATGTCATCTTGGCATTCCAGCCTGGATCTGAAAGTTCTCCCAGGGATTATGGCATGCTGTACCTGTAGACCTTAACATAGCTCCAATATGATCTTCTTTGTAGGTGTGAAGATCTCTGTGCCAACCTCTGAAGTTTTTTGATTCTCTGGGCTCCTGTGTTCTTATACTTTGTCAAAATCTTTCCTTTTCCTGTGGTCTGTAGCCTCTGCTGTTACCTGTTGTTACTGTGGGAGGAAGTCTTCCTGGACTTTTTTCTTACTTTATTGGACAGTAACAATAATGCAAAATTGCAGATATTTTTATTTTGTTTATTTAATGTATTTTTTCTGAAGATTTTAGTCAACAGAAGCAAATTACAACATTGATGCTTTATGTAAGCAGTAATATTGAAACTTCAATACTAATTTAAGAAATCTGTTTATACGTGTGCATAATGATTTGCAAGATGTGTCTGTCTCACATTAAGGAATGGAAAGAAACGTATTCTAAGAGTAGTGCATGCAGAGTACAAATTCAAATTTTAATTTTCTACTTCTTGTCCTATGTCTATCTGTCTATCTCTCTATAGCTATAGTTTGTAGTTTATTTGTTATCTATCTGCTGGCTGTCTGAATCCTTATATTCCTATCTTTTGAAATGTTTTTGTTGTTTATGTATTGAACAGCAGAGAACATGTAACTTGGAAAGGAACAAGAAAAACTATTTTATGGAAATATATAGCAGTGTTTTGAGCAGAAGAAGGTACTTTTCTGATCCCAACTAATCACAATAGCATTTAAAATTGCACAAATATTGTCAACCTATGTGGGCACGTTGCCTCTAATGGATAAGGAATTTCTTCCTTTGTCTTCTTCCATCCTGTCTTCCCTAAAAGACCAAATTGATGAGGTTGTGAATTTGTCCAGTATTCAGGGGAATTTGATAAAACATAATGAATAGTGTCTTGTGTCCATATAACTCAATATCTCATTACAAAATAATCCTACCTATCCACCCAATTTCATAATTTCTCTCTTCTCTCTTACATAAAGAAAGAATAGAAATGAAAGCAAAAAAATCAAAATAGACAATAAAAGCTAAATGAATAAACAGAAGCAGTAAGATGAAAATGCAAAAGGCTTCCTTGAAAGAAGATGGTAAACCAGCAGCAATCCCTCAAAAAGATAGATATTGCCTTTCACAGCTAGTAATAGGTGGAACATTGTGTCCTCTTCCCCTTCTCAATGCTAGCCTTTTACCTGTTTTGCTCTGAGCAAGTCATGTCCATGCCGTCACTGTCTCTGTAATTTCATATTGTGTCTGAAAGAATATGTTTCCTTGTCCTTATCCACCTGGCTCTTGTAATCTTTCCATTGGTATTTTCTACATAGATTCCCTAGACCTTGAGTGGAGGAATATGTCAAAGAATTCACATTTAGGGCTGAGTAGTCTCTTGTTCTCAGTGCATTCTTTTAGGTATCAATTTCTTTATAACTTATCATGGACTTCAGGAAGCTTGCCTGACACAGGTTTAGTGCTAATCAGCTCTCTACAGATAACATTTTGTCACGGTGAGACATTTTACTACTATGTTTTTACATGAGAGAAATGGTAGTTGATTGTCTATTAGGCCTATGAACAATCTGGTCTCACTTCTTAGGCGTATAGGCAGTGTCATGCATGGGTTCTATCTTATGGACTCTGGTTGAAATCCAAGCAAAGAGAGGTTGGTTACACCAATAACATTTGAGCCACTCTTATACCATTCTCTCTTGCAAATCCAGGTGTAAGATGCAGTATTTATAATTGGGTGATATTTATGTTTACTTTTCCATATTTTTAAGTTATTATAGAATCATAACTCTGATGTTTTTGTTGACATCTTGAGATTATCATGTTTTATTTTAATTTTGCTTTCTTTAGTAATTTGATTCCTTTTTTGAAATCTGCATTAATGTCTTGAATTTTATCATTGCTTCATTCTACTTTTGAGTTTCCATGGTTCCCGTTAAGACATTTATTCATATCTTTAAGATGTTTGACCATATTCATAATTGCTATTTTGAAATCTTTTTCCTTGTGCTTGGATAAATTCTTCTTTTCCTTGGATCAAAACCAGTAGGGTTTCTCGCTTAGGGAAGAGGCAAATATCTTTCTTGTACATGTTTATGTTTTTGTACTAGGATCTAGTAATCTGAAGCTGTAACTTTCATTGTGCTTCCTGGTAAAAATATCAGGGCTTGATTTGTACGGTGGGTTCTTCCTTCTTCATCTGCTGTAGCCCAGTCTGGGTCACAGCCAAGTTTTGCAGCTGTGGAGTCCCTAAGTCACAGCCAAGTCTGGTAACACTGAAATCTCTGGTAGAGAGCAGTTCTGAATCCCAGCCACGTGTGTTAGGTATGGGATTCCTGCTACACAGCTGCTCTTCAGGTCAGCAGGGAGTCACAAAGAAGAAGAGATAGGCTAGAAAACGGGTGGAGGCAGAACTAGGGTGAGTATAGTGGGCATTCACTCTGCCCATGATTTTGGGCTACCTGGCCCATTAGAGTCAGTGCTTCTTGTCTGCCTCTGAGACCTTATATGGAAGGAGGGAGGGAATCTCTTGCCCTTGGGTAGTGAAGACAGGGTCAGGAGGCATGAAACAGCCTATGATCAGTCCCCAGCTTTCCAAGGACGCTGCAACTGAATTTACCATATCCCGTGTTTGTGAGTGTGTTTCTCCATTTCATATCTTAGGTAATCCTTGGTACCCCTTAAGCAGATGCTTGTGAATTTCTCTCAACAGGTGAAACTGTGCTTGTACCTAGAGACCAAGTCCCAGGGAAATGGAGGTGGGTTGGAGAAGGGCTTAGGCAAGGAATTACAGCTAGACTAAGCGTAATCATGAAGAGTCTGGAATGGAGGACAGGGAAGGAGGACAGAAGTTTTCTACCTGGGTACCAGCCTAGTGTGGCAGCTTTGAGCCAGTGATAGAAAAAGCTTCTGCAGTTGGGGGAGTCACAAATGACTGAAGATGAAGATAGAAAAAAAGATTTAATGGCACCACCAAGAAGAACAAGGGTGACCTTAGTTTCTTACTAGCACTGAGAAATTCACATACCTATTGCTCCAAAAAGCTCTTGCTTTTTCTGTTGCTTCATCTCTTAATGTCATTTTTATATTAAAATTTCTGTTTATTTGTAAATGATTATCTCTCATTTTTAGGCTATCTCTAAAAACCTACCTTCAAACCAGCTTCAGTAGGAAAAATACTTTTTATGTAGTTTAATAGTACCTGTAGTTTTGTGTGTAGTAAATTTGTGTGTATATATGCATCTGCCCATGTTCGTGCATGTGTAGGCTCATGGTTGATGCCTGTTGTCTTTTTCAATTTTCCTCCACATTTATTTGAGACAGGATACCTTATGCAAAGTGCAGCTCATTGATTCAGCTAGAATGAGGTTTCAAACAAAGCAGGTATCTGCATGTCTCTGTGTCCAACTACCTATAATGCTGAGGACATAAACAAGTGCCACTGAGACCTCCTTTTACATGGTGGTTGAAGATCAAAACTTAGGTCCTTATGCTTGTTTGGTAAGCACTTTACTGATTCTATTCATCCATTGTCCTATCAACCATAAAACACAAGAAGATAAGAAGATAACTAATTTTAATTGATGTATAATGATTTGTAAGAAAAACAAAGTTTCTTTAGAGAAAAACCTTTAAGTTCTAAAATTCTGTGAAGTTATTTATAAAAATACACTGTGTTATGAAAATAATAGCCAGTAGCTGAGAAAGAGATGGTGCTATAGAGAACAGGCATATTTATTTTTAATCATCATATTTGAATAGCACTTAGTTGATGGATGGACAATTTAATGTTGTCTCTATGCATCAGTATATACTGGTAGATACATGGCAAATGGAAAGTTTCCAATTGGAAACAGACTAAAGTCTGAAAAATCAATGCAATCTCCTTGTTAGAATGTGGCAAGTACTTATTGATTTTAGACATTGCCCTTGCTTGCCTGGTACACCATGCTTTGTACATTTGTCATTTTCTTATTACACTAAGCCTGTTAGGTCCTGCTACACTTCTGGAATAAAGCAAGGTCCTTTATTTTGTTCTTTTGTTAATGTTTTAATTGAACAATAAATAGTATAATTTTAAAACGTAAAAATATTCAAAAATTAAGGTTAAAATTCAGATGACACCTTGTTACATTATTTGGTTTTCCTAGTTCAGTATTTTTTTTTGTGTTTGTGTGTTTATGTTTTGCTGACTATTGTTCCATATCCTTTCTCCCACAAGGTAGGCAGCTTGATTTAGATTTCAAGAATGAGAAAACAAAAAACCTGATTTGCTAATTAGAGAATGTAGTACTTACTATACATTTGCTGAAGGGCAGAATTGCTCAGATTAGGTTGTGGAAACACTCAGCTGACTTGTTCTCTGTACATATGCTTTTAGTCTGAATTACCAAAAATCAAGGTGTCCAAACCTCAGGAACCATATTCATAACCAGAAATGTCCCAATGATAAGAGATCAAATATTTTACAACTTCTCCTTGGCCCTCATGGTAACAGCTGCACCATTGTGCTCACACACACTATCCAACATGTGTCTATAATCATGAATGATCTATTTTTTATATCTTATATTTTAGATTATAATATAGTTAAATCATTTTATTGTCTCTTTCCTACCATAAAGTCTTCCCATAAACAACTTTTTGCTCTCTTTCAAATTTATGGCTTTTTTCCTTGTAATGGTTGTTATAATTACAAATTTGTGTGTGTGTGTGTGTGCATGTGTATGCACATATATATTTCTAAATATAACCTACTCAATCTGTGTAACATTAGTTGTAGGTATGTTTTCCGGGCTGACCATTCAGAATTGAATAAGCAAATGGTGCAATCTTCTAGGGGAAGGACTATTTCTCCCACTCTGAGCTTTCTGTAGATACCTACAGCTCTTTGTGTAGGATTGATCTGATTGAATTTTTCACAACCTTATTAGCATATCTATTGCTGTCTCTGTTCAGCTTTTGTTTAAGTAGTCATGTTGGTGAGTTTTTGCGTATAGGCTTCTGACATTATGTTACTAGGAGATATTGTTTCATAGGAAACTTTCCAACCTACGGCTCTTTTAATCTTCATGGCCTCTCTTCCACAAAATCCTCTGAGCCTTAACTACGGGAGTTATTTGTAGTTGTACCCGTTAACTGGGCTCTATATTTTAGTTGGTTGTGGTTTTCTAGAATTGTTTCCCTCTATCACAAAGAGAAGTTTCTTGATGGGATGGGAGGACCACTCTTATCTGTGTGTTTGAACAGCTACATAGGATGTGGGAGGGACTAGGATTGCTAAGTAAATTTGGAGCACTGAACTGAGCTCCCAAGCTCCAAATGAGGAGCAGAAGGAGGGAGAACATGAGCAAGGAAGTCAGGAC
>LOEQ01005085.1:15170-33687 GCA_001685075.1 Bramus lutescens
AGGGGGCAGGAGGTGGAAATTTTTAATAATAATAATAATAATAATAATAATAATTTATAAAAAATAAACAAAAAAGTTCTATAAGATCCATGACTTCTCTAGTCCTGGTAGTTGGTTAGGTTTCAAGTGTCAGGCATGATTTTCCTATTGTTGAGTGAGTCTTAAGTTCATTTAAGAGCTGTTGGTTACTACTGAAGTATGATTGCTTGTATTGTGTCCTTAGTATCATTGTCATGTTACTCATTGTTGTGGTTCAGAGAGCAGAGACCCAACCTAAGGTTGAATACGATGGTCTATAGTCTCATACCTAAGGATTCTTTGTGGTTTATAAGTTTTCTAACTCTAAGATTGGGATTTTAAACTGTGTTTAAAAGGCCGGAAGTTTTGAGGCTATGTAATAAAGACACTGTGAGGTATGCAATGACTGAACTAATTGCTATACAGTCTCAGTCCTGTACAAAAAGATGCTGATCCCTAAACTGTTATGGGAAGACAGCCAGCTACACAACCCACATCTGAAGTTGAGTACACAATAATGCTCCTCTGACAATGTAACAAATCTTAAAAGAAATGTGCACTCATGAGAAATAGTAATAGGTTGTTGTCTTCAGACACTGAGTTGGAGGTGGCTCTCTCTTCAGTTGCTAATACAAATGTAATAGAGAATTTTCTTTGAACAATAGAAGCCATGGCACACAAATCTATAGATCTACACAAGAACTTAACTTTTTTCTCAAATATTGCTTTAATTAATATTTCAACCTTGCAGACTCTATTAGCTACCTAGATCATTGAGTATTAGTATTGCCATAAAAGTACAAACTAGCTGTGTACAAAATATTGGTAGATGTGGCTGTGCCCGTAAAACTATGTAATAGCAGGAAATGACCCAAAGTTAATACTTTCACACTTCCTGCTACTATCTATTTTCATTAGTTCTTTGAGAATTGCATAGAATATATTTTGATGATATATAACCCCCAGCTCTTCCCAGATCTATCCGCTTTTTACTTACATAACTTTCTTTCTGTCTTTTCTATTTTTTTTTCTTTTTGATAGCCCATCACATCCAATTTGTTATTTACGTATATTCTTGGATATGTGACCTTTCTTTGCAAAATGATCAACTAAAAAAGGGCAACATTCTTTTTAAAAAAAACAAAGGCAAATAAACAAACAAAAAATCTCTAGCAACCATCAATTGCCAATGCTTCAACAACTACAGATGTAACTTCAAGTCTATCTCTGCTCTCTGTGCGAGGATTTAGTCTGACTTGCACTTTCCCAGGTATTTTTCATGCAGTCACAAACATAGAAGTTTACATGTGCATCTGTATTATTGTGTCCTGAGGACATTACTTCATTCACATGAGAGAATGAGATCTTAGATACCATAAAACACCACATATTCTAATCTTTGGTAAAGAAGAGAATATGAAACCAAAAGCAAAGAAAATAGTTCTCAAGAAGCCAATAGAAAATCAAGTGGACAAGATGAGAAAATAAACTCCCAAGATACTTTATAGTTAAATGTTATAAGAATACAGATGAAACAGAGTATTAAAAGTTGCATACACAAGAACTTCACAAGACCAATTCAATCAAAAGTCCAGTATAGCTGGGGAAGGTCATCTTCAGGCTCTATTCTCTTGGAGAAATTTACATCTACACACTTTACACAATAATGTATTTTAAAGTGATTTGAAGAGTTGTGATATACCTTGATAATACTTTCTAGTAATCAATTATAAAGCACAATCAAATAATATTTTTATTTGATAAAGAAATGTTCATATATAGAAATTGAATTTTGTGAAGAAAATTACAGACATAAGTCATTCTGGATTATTCTTAATATTCTCTAACTTCTTTGTAATACATTATAGTAAAAGAAAACCAGAATGAAATGTTCTCAGGAAATCATTATGTTTTCATCAAAACAAACAACTTGATTTTTTGACTTTTAATCATTCTCCTTTTTCTTTCAGAGGAAAGGAAATTAAAAAGAAATCTAACTAAGCTTTCCCTAGATCTTTGAAAGCCATGGGAGTGCATTTCGGACAAAGGAAGAACCATCTGTTTTCCCTCTTCTTATCTAGACATGAGTGTGGAACACCTGACTCTCCAATAGCAGGGAGTACTGCAAAGGGACCCCTGTTTGCTTTTATCAAAAGGAGGCTGCTCTGCTAGTGTGCTTTCAGATGCTCACTGATATGATTATGGATAATGCTATTTCACTGAAGTGGATTAACAAAGCACTTATGAGCTCAGGCAG
Organism: Bramus lutescens; assembly: GCA_001685075.1. Taxonomy (NCBI): domain Eukaryota; kingdom Metazoa; phylum Chordata; class Mammalia; order Rodentia; family Cricetidae; genus Bramus; species Bramus lutescens. The sequence continues at coordinate 17,446 of LOEQ01005085.1, forward strand.
CTAGAAACATCTGTTGACTGTTGTAACTATTTCGCCTTGTGAATGGAACAGTGAGTACTACAAAAAGAATTCTTCATGTTAGTGTATAAAACTTTAAATAATAACCACAAATTCTCAGAACTAATCATCTGAAGTTCGTCGATTTTAGTCATGAATGTAAAGAAGAAATATTAATTTTAATTGATTTTTAAACATCATTTTCCCGTGCTACAGTGATTGAATGCAAAGTCAAGAATTACAAAATGAAAATTAATTTGAAAGCGATGTATAAACTAATCATTTGATCTGAAAGTCTTCCTCCCTTATAGACTTCCAGTAGATATCAAAACTGCCATTTTCTGAGGCTGGGTATGGCAATATTTTGATGTGTTGATACCTTGGTGATGATGTTAGATTTGAACGCTCACATAGGTTCATTAACATGGATCCCTTTGTCTGTCTTAATCAACCTATTGTTTCTGGTATCACTTTCAAGAGCAACCCCAATGGAAAGAATAATTTTGCTAATCTGCGGCCTGAATATCAGTGACAACTCTCCCAGGAATATTTTAAAGGCTGACAGTAACTAGGATGTTTTCTGTCTCCTGAAATTGCCCTGAGATTTTGAGTAAGATGCTAACCTATGGTGCCCTCCAAACTCCAAAACCTCACATACACCACTCCATCTTTCTTTCAAAATCATGGCCTCATTTTCATTAAATATAATTTATAGATTTGTATTTCAGTTATTTTGTGAATAAAAGCATATAACTTCATCAATTTTATGATTTTTTACAAAATGTAATTGAGTATTAGGAGGGGCATGAGAAAGTAGCTGACCTTTTATTTTCTTTTAATCTCTTCTCATCTGTGTAGCTGATTTCTACCAGGCTCACCACCTTTCAGTTGGAACGAAACACCACGTTCCTGAATTTATCATTTCCAACCACACCTGTGCGCTTCCCAAGAGAAGTGCTGACAAAAACAGTTCTAGGGCAGAAATAGACCTTTTCCCAAATAATCTCCTTTTCCTTCGATAAAAACTAAAGGGTACTCTGTGTTCTCTTTTCTACTTGCAAACATCTCTTTTGTTCTTTTATTATTATTATTATTATTATTTATTATCAAAAATTTCTACCTCCTGCCCTCCTCCCAATTCCCCCTCCCTTTCCTAAGCTTGAATGCATCTATAGCGTCTGTTTGAAGTATTTAGTATTATTATTATCATTTAATTTTTTTATTAAAAATTTCTACCTCCTCCCCTCCTCCCATTTCCCTCCCATTCCCCCCACTTCCCCTCCCCTCGCTCTCCAATCCAGAGATCAATAATTATTTTGCAATGACTTTGAGTCTATTGACCAGTCCTCAGTACACTTCAAAGTACCATGAAGGTCAACTTTGTTCTTCCTCTCCTTCCTTCTGCTCCTTCGGTTGTGATTGACAGAAAACCAGAGGGAAAAGGATAAGGAGAGAAGTTGTGATTAAGTCTTCATGTGCTATTTTAGCTGAAGACAAAGAGCTCAGTTGAGACAGATTTTATATGTACAACGTCACCACCAATTAACTGAACCTGACTGTCAAGTGTTTCATTTCAATGGGGAGAAAATGGAAATTATGCAGTTAGAACACTGGGACGATTTCCCTTGTCATTTGTTTCATGGTAGATAGTTTCGTCATTCCTTAAGGAATGGGAGGGCTAAAACACATTTTATTCAAAATAGGGAAGATTATGGATATATTCGGATAAAATGTTTTGAATTTCTTAAGAAATAGATATTGTATATAAAACATAATTTTCTTTGGTTTGGTATTTATGACTTTTTTGAAGTGATTTTGTAAGTAATGAATTTTTCACAAACAGGTAAAGCTTGAATCTAAAGAAAGCAAATTTTAATATAAATGCCTTACAAAATAGTAGAAAGAATGAGGCAGGTGTTATATAGATATGAACTTATTTTATTTGCATCTTCATATTAGATATAGAAAAATATGCAGCTTCATTTGAAATTTTACTCTATTTGATGGAAATATAATTGAACAGTTTCCCTCCCAGGTGTGACATTGGAGAGAATAATCACTAGCTGTTGCTGGAATTCACATCTAAAAATGCAGACAGACTGTGACACTGTATGTTAGTGGATTGCTCCCAAGTGACTGAAGATCTGTAAGGTGTCATTGCACAAATAAATTCACTGCCAATTTATTCTCAGCACAATTAAATGAGTCGTTGTCAAGATTAAATATTCTTCCTGAGGAAATGTCTTCAGTAAGAGTACTATCATGAGAAATGTTCCTATTAAGAGAGTAAAGAAACCGCCATCAAGACACAGTATATCAGTGAATAAATTGTTACTATTATTTAAAAGATATTTTCAGAGAAGCAGATAGCAGCAGTTCATGAGAATCTGAGGCCACTACCGTGTAACTCAAGCTGAGCCTTGTTCTTCCTAATGGTGGTAAGGAAGGAAATTATAAAATTGTCCAGCTGATATCTACAACAAAGATAAAAGAATCAAGATATTATCATGTGGTTTGAAACACTCTATCATCCTGTGAGTATGAATCCCTTGTTTCTGACAAAGTGAAATTCATATATGAGTCTGATTTTTTAATTTGACACACCATTGCTATGTTTGTCTGCTAGTATCAGCATATTAGTCAAGTCAAAAATGACAGTGGTTTCAGAACAAAATAAAAAAGCAAACAAACAGCAAAATAGCAATAACAACACCCCCATAACACACCAACCTTCCCACAGAGGGGGGTGTTATCTCAACATTAATAGCTTATGCTAGCTAGTTCTCCTTTAAGAAAACTTATACCAATCTACTTTTATCTAATTTAAATGAGCATTAAATACAATATATTTACCTTCCTTTTGGTACATGGAGCACAAGTGTCACAACATATTTTCTTTAAAACATTATAAAGTTTTCAAATATTTGACCCAAAGAACAATGCATGGGTATGGAGAGAAAATATGCGGAAACATCCAACTGACTACTCTTTAAAAGAATGAAGTTTCAGCAATTAATTATTTTCAGTATTTGACACTCTAGAGATAATTTAGATCAATTATATGTTAATATAGTAAATATTTATTGGTGTTATAATAAATATGCAATAATATTTAGCTAATTTATTACTTGAGAGGTAAATTTTATATTTACAAAAAAATGAAAAAAATATAAGCTTTACTTTCAAGTTCTATAAGGAAATGTATAAACAATGTAATAAATTATCATCCACATGTATCTATTTGCTTTCTAAAAATGTAAGCATCTTTGCGCAAGTATCATTTAGTAATTTATGATCTCACATACTATGTCATTAAATGGATAATGTGAGATTTCTTAATACTAAATGGATGTTGCCATATTTTAAGATGAATACATCACATCATTTTATATGTCTAACAGCAGCCCAGAAGATTGAGGATAGTCTTCCACTGATTGATACATTTAAAAACATGAAGTTTTGAAATTTTTTTCATTTCTCTCATTTTACTTTGCATGTATTTTGTAACTTTGAGCTTTTCTTCAGCATGGTTATTGGAAATCTATTTGTTAATTTTTTGATTAATATGGTGTGTACATATGAGTAGGTGTATTCATGCCATACATGCTGGTGAAGTTTAATTTTTGGGAGACTGTTCTCCTCTTCCATCATGAGTTTTGGAGATCCTACTCAGGGCATAACATATAAGCACTAAGAAGCTATCGACACTAAGCTATTCACTGACTTTGTTTGGTTATTTGTTAATGGATTGGGATTAAGTGTATGTAGGTCATCTTATATATTTAGGAATTTGATGTATAGATTTTGATGACAACCATGAAATTATACTTATTAAAGAATAATGAAGAACCTCACTGTTCTATAACTAATATTTATTAATATAAATGGATAGATTATTATTTTCCATAAAATATTTTAGTAGATTGGCAAAATTAGAGTACAAGTATAAAATGTTACAAAGGTAAAGGTTTTGTTGAAAATTGTATACCAGTTTTTGTAGCCAATTTTGTTGTTGTGAAGTAATATATATATAAAGTCATTTATTCAAAACTCCATCTTCAGAAGTGTTAATCTAATCTTTGTTCTAAAGGTTTATGTATAAAAGATTTCACATACATTATGTAATTATATTCATTAAATATATATTTACATTAACAAAATTCCATAGATACTCACCATACTTGTAAGCTCAAATCCTACCACTTATTAATATGATCCATTCAGTACCCTTTACAAGTTACTAACTAAAAATGCCATAAGCATAATGATGAAAAATACAGAAGAGAAGACAGCCTAAGATAAACAACAGAAAGAAAATAAGAGCTGATGATATTTTACACCAATATGAAGGAGGAAAGAAAATAATTATTTGAGTGAAGGTTATAGAACAGAGCATTTCACAGATTTCAACTTAAATGCGGGAAAAATGAAATGGCTGAAAAGATATCACACAAATGGGGGAAACGAGTGTCCAATTAATACAGTAGATGATTTGGAAAGTCAAATAATGTGAAGGATGTTGATTCTAGAACATAAAGTTGATCTTTAATGTGTTTAAAGACTGTCTGGTAAGAAATCCCACATTACTTTATTGCAAAATATATGGATGTTGAGTATTATCCATGCATAGTGAAAGAGTCCTGGAGTTCTGGCATTCAGGAAGTTGAGGCAGAATAATGACAAAGTTGAGACAGACCTTGGATATTTAAAAACCTTTCTGGATTAATAAGAAAAGCACTAAAACATAAGTGCAAAAAATTAATCTAGCAAAACTAAGTGAGATGGGTTGGCCAAGAGATGGAGATAGGGAACATAAGACAATAAATTAATAAAACTGAAGTAACTGGGGGACAGAATGGGCATCAAGCACGGTAATTTTGAATGCATTTGAAAGGCAGGAGGAAAAGATGAAGGTATTGAAAACTTCTAACTCAGAAAAGAAGAGTGAGTTTCTTGTTACACAGACAGTAAGCAGCCAAACGAAAATATTAGTCAGGGGCTTTTAAGAGCAAGTGAGGTGATAAGTTTAATGTTAATAGAAATAAAAAGTTCAGAAAGTGAAAATGGGAGGATGATTCTATGATAAATGTATCTGCACATTTTTACTTAACAATACTTAATAAAAATATTTGCTCTAACATTTTTACGAAAGACTGAAACTTCAACAGAAGCATCTAGATTCAGTTAAGAGAACTATAAGCAAAATTAACACTGAAAGAAACCAATCGCAGAATTGAGGTTCCTTTCTAAATATATCCCGGAAAGTCATCTAAAATGGAACTTCGTGCCAAGCCTGAAAAATCCGAACTCAATTCCTAAGATCCACATGATAGGAGAAAATTCCTCTAATTTCTACACATACACTATAGCATACATATACACATATAAGTATAAATACATGTGATAAAAATTAAGAGGGCAATTTGTTTGCGTACATAGACTAGAAAACTGTGATAGTGCTGGTGTCCAATATATCCAGTTTAGTGTGAATGTGGAGAGCCATTCTCTTATACGCAAACATAAACCTAATAGTAAGGATACCATCCATCATATGTTATCACTCTTGTTTTACCCAACTTTTAATATAATAGGGGGGCTTAGTGTCCATTCATCAAGTTGCATAAGCGTTGTTGTCTGCCATTATTGTATTACAATAATACAATACAATTCTCAGTATATCACCATCCAAGATCATCCTGAATGGCAGCGTTAATATGAGGAAGATTTCAAGTGCTTTCCACGCACCTTGTGAATCTTTTATGGGCCAAGATGTAATAAGAAATTCAGAAATATCCATGGAGACTGTAAGAAAATCTGGGAGGAAACATCATGAATTTGTTATTTTGGGCACTCTGATGTCATTTCCATAGTGGCAGGGCACACATGAGTCTGACAATTTACTTTAATGGTTAATGACATTTCCCACTCCTAAGGAGAGATATAAGGAGAGATAATTCTACCCAGGAAAAAGGCAGGATATGCATTTATCTTCTCACAGTCTATTTGATTTTCTTGTCTGTTTACCATGTAGGAAATTAGGATCCAGCTCAGGAAAAAAAAAAAGGGAGGAGACTCATTGCCAAAATTTGCTTCTTATTACAAAACCCAGCAAGCCCAGATACAGTCAAACTAGCAAAACACAATAACATTAAGGGTCTGTAATTTTAGATGAAAAGATATAAAGCAATGAAGTGGATGGTACATATTCCATGTGTTTAAAGACATATCATTAAGATGAGAAATAAAAATGTACCTGGGAGAGAAATCTGCTTGCTGATCTGAAATAATAATAATAATATGAAAGCTAAGTGAAGAGTTATGGTGAGGACTAATATCATCATGCACATGTCCCAGGTCTCTGTGTGTTTCCATGATCTTTTTTTGTTTATGTGTTTGTGCATGTCTGTCTGTGTGTATGAGATCTCTGTGTGACTGTGAGTTTCTGTGCATCTGTTATTTGTAATAAAGTGTATGTGTGGGTTTGTGAATGTCTATTTGTATTTGTAAGTATGTGTATGTGAACTTTTCTCTCCTTGATCATACTAGGAAACTACTATTCCCCTGAGCTTCAATCTACTCTCTGATTTTGATATTTAAAGTTTGTAATGGGGAAGTCTTGAAACTAGGATTTCCAAGTATGACTAGAGGAATATCAAAAGTAATTGTAGGGGAAGGAAAAAGTTGGAAGTGTATTATCTTATTGAAAATGAGAATGTAGAAGTCTTTTAAACTCATTTGAAATTAATTATTTTTGTGGTATAATTTAGCTAACTAACCTTTTTTTGCTAAAATGTAGTTTCTTTCTAGTTAGAGCAGGGTATTTATATTAATAGGAACAGAATAATGATTGGTAAGATGCAGCAGATTAGCATATAGTAGAGGAAATAATAGTGTAATGAAGAAACAACAAAGGGTTTACGTTGCCAGAGGTTACTGTTCCACCTTGTCCCACAGCCTTTCAGTCCAAAAGAAGCACATAGAGATCTACATTATTTGTAAACTGGTTGGCTGATTACCTCAGGCTTCTTATTAACTCTTACATCTTAAATTAGCCTCTAATTCTTGTCTGTTTTAGCCACATGGCTTGGTACCTTTTATCAGTGAGTCACTCTCATCTTTTTCCTTCTGTGTCTGGTTGATGGCAGAAGACTGAGCCTTTCCTCTTCCCAGAATGCTCCTGTTCTCATCGCCTCATCTCTACTTTCTGCCTGGTCATTCCATTATTTTCTGCCTTACTTCTGACTACAGTCTTTAATTAAAACAATATAAGACAGATTACAAGACCATTGTCCCACAGCACTTCCCCCACCTTCTTTTCAAAACAAGACTCTGAATCTCCTTTGTTTTTTTGTTCCCGACCATTATCCTTAACGACTTGCAACCAACACTCTAAACAAAGACAAACTTCCATAATCCATTTTTTGTGAATGTAGGAATAATTTTCTAGGCTACTTCCTGTTAACTGGTGGTGCTGATAATCTCTGAGACTTGATTGTCTCAACCAGCAGTCTTGAGGCTTTTCTGGATGTAGAAATCCAATATCTGGGCCATCTGCTCCTATTGGAGATTTCTCAGGCTGTATTCCTTGATCAAGCCTGATTTTTCTGAACCCAGAATAAATCCATAGCCTCTCATTTCCCGTGGAAACAAAAACAAAACTTCTCCAACTTAATATATACTTTGACTTACATTTTGAAGTGAAAGCATTTTTAAAATTTGTATGTTGGATTAATCCAACAACATTTATGAACAAATGTCTCTTAGAAGCTGTTGTTCATTCTTAAGCCATCAAATCATTCAAAGACAACACATAGCATACAGTATTCAGATTTTCTTTGTATTTTCCAACTTTATGTGGATATATTTTCAACTCTCTTTTATTTTTTTTAAATTTTGGTTTATTGAAATAGGGTTTCTCTGTGTATCTTTCTCTGTCCTGGAACTCATTCTGTAGACCAGGCTGTCCTTAAACTCACAGAGATCTGCCTGCTTCTGCCTCCTAAGTGCTTGGATTAAAGGTGTGTGCCACAACTTTTCCCTTTTTTTTAAAAGACTTTATCTTTTCCTTTACTCTCCCAAGTGTATGTATATTTTAAGCACACTGTAAACTGTTTAAAGGTTTTCTTCATCTGAATCTATCTTTACTCTATATCTTTCTTTTTCTGAACATATGAGTCTTTAATATGCTAAATAATATGCCTAGGATTAAAGCCATGACATTGATGACTTGATCTACCCCATTCCTTAGATTCCCGAGAGTCTGGCTTCATGGCAAAGGTACTGGCAGAAGCCATGTTTATTGTCACAACTCTATGGAGTTTTAAGTTCTATGCCACCACCAAGAAGCATGTTGTCAACCACCCACAAGCAGTATTTAAGTGTTTGGTGGCAGGGCCTCTTAAAAGAGCTGAAAGGATTTTGTATCTAAAGCTGAGTCAGGAAGCATCTCTTAAATGAGAAATACTTTATTTTAGCAAACATAGCTTACCCGAGAAAATGCTGCTACCAAGAAGCCATGTTTAACTGTGTTCTTTTGTGTATAGAATTACTTCCCAAGCATCTCAGGTTTTATGTGGATGTAGTTGTACATATTGGTATCATTTTTTTTGTGTGTGTGTGTGAGAGAGAGAGAGGTTTCTGTTCCACCTGGTCCCATAGCCATTCAGTCCCAATGAAACACACAGGGGTCTGCATTATTTATAAACTGACTGGCCTATTAGCTCAGGCTTCTTAATAAAGCTCACATCTTAGATTAGCTCATAATTTTTGTCTGTGTTAGCCATGTGGCTTGGTACCATTTATCAGTGAGGAATTCTCATCTTTCTTTTTTTGTGTCTGGGTGAGGATTGCAGACTGAGCCTTTCCTCTTCCCAGAATTCTCCTATTCTGGCTGCCTTGCCTCTTCTTCCTGCCTAGTCACCCCACTTATATTTCCTGTCTGACTACTGGCCAATCAGTGTTTTATTAAAACAATACAAGTGATAGGATAAAAGGCCATTGTCCCACAGCAGCTTTATAAATTTAGAAATTTAAATACAGTGGTAAAATCACTTGTTTGAAATGTACAACACCCCGAGACAGACACACACAGGGAAGGGGGATATTGATATCAGAATTTGGAACTATTTGTGAGTTCCTAATAACAAACATAAAACACTAATTGGGAAATGTGCTCCACAAACTAATTTTAAAAATACAAGAAAAGAACAATGCCATGAAGGAAAGACGCCATATTATCCTCTGAAATGTTCATAGATCATACCCACTGACCACATGTAGACCAACTTATGACATAAATTCTGATCATTAACACCAAGTTTCCAATTTAGTGACAACTGTAGACACAAGTTACACCCAACTGAACAGAAAGAGAATAAAGGAAAAGAATCCAAGTTGAAGTCAAGGATGTTTACCTACTCCTAGGAATTCGGCAGTGATATAGATTCTAAAGTGGAGTGTAAACCACAGCCATTTGCAAAGACAGAGCCCCTGTAATCCACATCTTTCACATGCAGACTTAGCACAAAGATTTTTCCAAGCAAGATGCATAAAGTACAAAAGACAATCTCAATTCAATAATGTAGAACACTAGGAAATCTCCAATTTTTATTTTTACCATTTTGAATTTTGACCTGTGATGTAGGAGTCCCCTCTGTGTGCTATTACCATTAATCAATAAAGAAACTGCTTTGGACCTATAATAAGACAGAATGAAGGTAAGCAGGGAAAGCTTGGCTGAATGCTGGGAAAAAAAGGGCAGAGTCAGAGAGAAACCATGGAGCTGCCAGAGATAGATGCTGGGAACTTTAACCAATAAGCTACAACCACGTTGTCATACACAGATTAATAGAAATGATTTAAATTCAGATGTAATAGTTAGCAAGTAAGTTAGAGCTAATGGACCAAGCAGTGATTTAATTAATACAGTTTCTGTGTGATTATTTCAGGTCTAAGCCAGCCAGGCATCCAGGAACCAACAAGTGGCTCTCTCCTTCTGCAGAACTGACCAGAAAAGCTTAAAGAGTTCACTGTTAATAGCCCCAATATTACTTATAATACAAAAGGTTTTATTGTATTTTTGACACGTATTTAAAACAAATCCTCATCAAATAGTTCTTGTAGTTTTTGTTTACATGGTCCACTGGGTAGAAAGGTATTTCCAATATGAGAAAATATGACTTACCCAATCAGCTTTTTATCATGAAAAACATGTTCAGTCAAAGAACAGAAGAATCCCACATGGTTTAACTCGTTCTGGGAATAGATGATTTTCAGCATAGCTGCTTCAGAAAGAGCTCTCATGAGATAGGAGATGCGCTAAAAGAGGCATTCTCTTATGTCTTCATGTAAAACTTGAAATATTTCCCTTGGTTGTAGAGGACAAGGAATTAACATATATTTCCATAATCCCTGGAAAGAGTCCTTTTCCCTGTATCTCTTACCCTCTCACTCCCTTTCTTCCTCTCCCTTTCGTTCTCTCTCCATCCTTCTTTCCTGTAGACAGAATTTTCTGTCCTGCAATGTCCTGCAGCCATTCAGTCCTAGCAAAGCACTTAGAGGTTTATATTAATTATAAACTGATTGGTCTTTTAGCTCAGGCTTATTATCAACTAGCTCTTACAACTAAATTAACCCGTAATTCTTGTCTATGTTAGCCTTGTGGCTTGGTACCTTTTATCAGTGAGGCATTCTCATCCTGCTTCCTCTTCATCTGGCTGGTGACTGCATACTGAGCCTTTCCTTTTCCCAGAATTCTCCTAGTCTGGTCACCCTACCTATAAGTCCTGCCTGGCCAATTGGCATTTTATTAAACCAATACAAGTGACAAATTTTTATTGGGTACGAGAGCATTATCCCATACACTCTTTCTTCCATCCCCTTCCCTCTCCATACATGTTTCTCTCTTTATGCCTCTGTTTTTTCTTTCTTAGACAGGGTCTCACCCTGCAGCCCACCGTGCACTTGAACCCACAGTCCCTTTGACTCAGCTTTCCAAGTGCACTGAACTTTGATTATTCATGAATATCATTTGAAGAATTAATAATCATAATTGAAGATGTGATAGTTAATTGAAGCTTTCTTTTCCCTTCATTGTTGGTTATTAATGCCTGAAATTTTCCAGTGTTACCGATGGCCTTATAACTGTTCCTATTGAAAACTGTCCTCTCTTAGGATTTTCCTGCTTGGCACATTGTAAAATGCCCCTCTTTCTGTCTTCATGTGTGCTCTATCTGTGGTATCACTACACTGCTTAGAGCTGTTCTAGCTTATCTATGGAAGTTTTCTTTTTATATCACCCCACATTTTCTCCAGTGCTCTCAAACTATTTGCTGCTTAATTGCCACATTTAGAGTCTGAAATAAGCTTTTTTTTGGCTACTATATGCGGAGGTAAAAGCATAAATGAATACAGGAAAAAAATGTGACTGCTATTGCCTTTTTGTCCTAAATTGTTGTGATTTATTAGAGAACTGTTGTGACATTCTAGCTATGAATGCATCTAGATGACACCAAATGGCAGGAACTATGTTGCTCTCACATTTAAATGTCAAAGTCCATAGAATTCTCTCAAGGTGTATCTTGGTTGCAAATTACCTCCTCACTGTACATCTCTTATGATACAAGTGAGATTTTCACCTTTTTTTTTCTATTTCTGCTACTTTGCTTTGTACACTGGATGCTGTTCTTTGAGTATCAAGATCTTTATCCTGCCATGGATTTTTGCAGCAAGCCAAATAAAATGCACCTAGAACCAAGTTCAGTCACAAAGGCTTATACATACCGCATTTTGGAAACAATTGAGGATGGCGAGTTCATAGACTATCTGGGACTGTGTAGAGGAACCTGTCTCTTGAAATTACATGAAGGAAAGAAGGGAAAGCTGAAAGGAAACAACGAAGGTTTAACTAGAAGATGACTACATACCATGCCAATATTATGTTTTTCTGTCCAAGCTTAGAGAGAGAACTTATTTTCTTAGAAAGGTTATAGAGGATTTACTGAAATAATCCCATAGTCTAGTTAGTGAACAGTTAAAATTTAAAGTCTTAAATGTTCAGTTATTCAAGACAAAAAATCTGCTGAATTTATTAAGTAGTATTTTCTCACTTATATTTGGCTGATATTCAATAGACATCTACTCTGGTACAAAAATAAATCACGACTTTCTTGTAGGCACTGCTGTGATTCTACAATGATGTTCTATTGTAAGACATGTAAAAATCAGTGACATTAAATTCCTACTTCACTTATTCACACCAAGTTAAGCCTTGAGTAATTACTATGTGTCAAGTCGTTTCAACAGTGAGCAAAATAAGAAAAGAATTCTGAGCTCATTAGCACATACATACAAACACACATTTAAAAAGAAAAGAAAAAACTCTAATAATTTTGTAAATTCATTTTAAAATAATTTAGAGTAGCCAAAGAAAAAGGACCCATCTGGAAGGACCAAAATGTACCCATTCAAACGCAATCCATCTCAATGAAAATCTTTAACTTTTCAGTCAGCTTACTACTGCTGCCCACGTTTTCTACAAACAGAACTTCACTCTTATTCGCTGAATTATGTGGGCTGAGTAATAGCGGCACATCATTGTGGTTAGTGATTTTATTGCTGCCTATCTATAATATATACTATGAATACATGTGTACGATATCAAAGAGTATGAAGCAGTATAAAGATTGATTCAAAATTAAATTTGCATTACCATACATAATCAAATTAAATATATATTAGTTTTGCTACTGAGATAAAATTTCCCCATCAGCTAATTGGCTAAGAAAGGATAATATGGCTCAAATGATTCCTTTTTCAATATTCATTGCAAACTTCTGTAAAAAGCACTAGCAAGGTGCTTTGCTCATTGTTTGACACTGAGGTAAGTTTTTTCTTCCCATAAAAATTTGTTCACTGGTGTATTCTGTACTTAACTATCTCATTTTCTGTCTGTTTCAGTTGCATAGATTTAATATCTTGATATTTCCCTTAAATGTTCATTTATTTCATTACAATTTACCTATTACATATAAAAATAATTTTAGAATACTAAATATTAACACTACTATGCTAATCATTAGGGATTGTGTTAGATTATATCATCTCATAGTTTTGCATATGTGATCTATTCACAACTGGTTTATTTTTAAAATACGATTTAATAATTGCTGTAAAAAATCTAAACATTACACATAATTTTAATAACTTCACATTATTCATTTTTAAAGTGTAATTGATATTAAAATAACTAAATTTCAGTTAAAATGATCTAAATGAATTAATATTTAAGATGCTAATTAATTCACATATTAAGCCAGTCATTTAAAAATAAGTGCAAACTGCATAGTAATTATGAGATTATCAGCTACCAGAAACATGACATTAAAAATGACACTGATTATTTAACTATTCCTGAGTGATTAGAGAAGGCATATAGGTTAATTGACACATGTATAACACTATAAAGATTAGCAATTACTGTGTACCTTTTAACACTCAGAATACAATATAATCCAAGAACTGAAAATATAATGTTACATATAAGACTACAGTTAATTTCATTACATAAAGAAGGGTAAAGTGGTTGGTATTTTCACAATGTAAAACCAGCTTGAGTCATCTGGGCAGAATAAAACTCTACTGAGAAAACTGAGCTTCCATCAGATTGGTCTGTTGACAGATCTGGAGGGTATTTTCTTGATTGATGATTAACATGAGAGAGCCCAGCGGACTGAAAAAGAGACCTCACCAGGCCAGGTGATCCTTGTGCTGTAAGAAAGTAGACTGAATAAGCCACAAACAAAGCAATAAGCAGCATATACAATAAGCTCTCTGCATCAATTCCTGCCTTGATTTCCTACCCTGACTCCTCTGGATGATGTACTACAAACTGCAAGATGAAATAAACCCTTCCATTCCAGCTTGCTTTTGGTCATGGTGTTTAGCACAACAATAGAATCCTAGCTACAACGAAGTGATAAAATGACTCTGTTTTATAAAGCATAAATGTATTTAGGTTTGTTTTTATTAAGCAAAGCACAAATATTGAGCAAAAATAAATGAAACTGCTTCTACAAAGAAACTCATCTTAGTTTGAAATTTGCATTCAGAGTATAGAGTATGAATCAAACTGGATTTCAGATTTATGTCTCAACTGGTATACAGGATAGTTTTAACTGATCTAACCGACTAGGTAATTATAGAAGTTTAAAGCTACCTGCTGTTGATGCACCCTTGCTTAGCTTTCACTGAGCAGTGCACCTATAAAAATATTGCCACATTTCTGCATTGACTAACTTTGTATTCTAGAATGTCTGGTCTCCTTGCTAAGTCTAGAGTGTTTTAAGATTGGTTGGACCCTGAGGGCTGTATATGCTTTAATGAGACTGTAGATGAGAAAAGATGTAGCTAAACTTTTGCAGCTTGTTTAAAACTGTCTCATATATCACTAAAGCAAAAACTACCAGCACCCCACAAAAGTGTGTGTGGCAGGTGGTCTGTATGTTTATGCTCTTTGATTGGGTTTTATCTCTTCATGTAGAAATGGTACTAAGTTTTATTCCTCTAATAGAGAACCCAAAATGGGACCAGTGTACAGGTTTCTTTTCACAAGATACTACTGCAAAGAATCTACTTCGTTCTGCAAATAGGGTGTTTTCTTATGAAAGTTCAAAGACCATCTATCTGCCAAGTGTTGAAAACAGAAAGTTCCTTGAAGTAAATAAACATGCCTATCTCATGCCTGAATATCCCTACCAAGGAAGAAAACCAAAGGAGGATCTCCCTTTATGGCCTCTGAGTTCTTGGACAAGCTCATTAGCATTAGGATTGGGGGTGAGTGATCAAGAGGTTTCCTGTAAACCCGTGCTGACAGGTTAAGACTGTCAGCTGCTCTAGTCCTAAATTCATCAGATGCTACATTATTTTCAGACTGAAAAATACAAGATATTTGGAAGGAGCATAGGTTTTCCTGTGCTAACCTACTTTTGTATCCTATGTTTTAAACACAGAACTGGTATTAAAGACGAAAGCAGGCGAAGGCTCTTCTTTTTAATAAATATGACTGCAGCACAGCCCAAATCACGCTGCGAGTCTCTCCTGAGTGGATTCAGAGTTAATTATTATCTTCTTCATACCTTAATTTGGATTTTGTGCTACCCACTCAAAACCTTTTTCTTGTTTCTGATACCTGAGCAAACTAGTTTATAGCTTTATCACCTATACTGGAAGTTTTAGAAAAGAAATTAAGAATCATTTCTTTGCTAGTTTGATTTTTCTTCATTAGAAAATATTTCAGAGAGCATTATATTTCATATAATCTCATTATATTGCCTTGAAAACAGATTTTAAACAGAAAAAAAGGATTTTAAACAGAAGTTCAGTGTATTGACTAAACATCAAGACTGGATGTACTCTTAGAAACCTAGTGAGGTTAGCTTACACGTCAACTAAATTGAAATAAATGAATATTAAATTTCAAATCTTGGATAAAAGTTAGAAAAAAATTTAGTTATTTTATTTGGGGATGCCATCAAATATTAGTTTAATATCTATTGGTTATAAATATAGTAAGTATAGAGAAGCTAAAATCACATTAAGAGAGTGTTATGCATATTTTCTTCAGGCACTTTTTTGATTTTGTTTTATTTTATTTTCATTCTTAGCATTCATCAATTCTGGGAATGAATTTGACCCTGAATTCCATTGCATGGATGATAAATCCATCAGTCAGTAGTCTTACCGCCAGATTTTCTTTAGTAGTCAACTCAGGAAGGATATAGTTTTATTGTGAAATTATATTCAATATCACTGGGTCTGCAGTTTCGCCTGTATCAAATATACTAAAAAGCAAGAAAAATGATAAATATGAATTAAGGAAACATTTCTTTCCAAATAATTACTTGAGCATAAGGGATCACGAAGTATTCTTGTATGGATATGGTTTTAGGCAAAGAGTACAATTATTTGGGGGCATGAACGCATCCCAGCACTCATCAGGCTAAGTCATGAGTGTCATAGACTATTCCTTTAAACTGTGTGAAGACATGTCACTGTACTTCATTTAATAAAAGGTTAAATAATCAATAGCTAGGTAGGATTTTAGAGACAGAGAATGCTGGGAAGAAGGGCAGAGTCGTGAGGAGACAGCAGGGATTCAGGGCAAGCATCATGTGATGTAGGAGGGTCATCTGACTATGTGTTACTTTCATTGGTTAATAAAGAAACTGTCTTGGTCCTTTGATAGGC
>LOEQ01005085.1:75065-94526 GCA_001685075.1 Bramus lutescens
ATATAACCTACTGAGTCCATTTAGGGTTGTTCAAATGTATGGCCATCAGGTTTTTGAAAAATTGTGTAAAGAGATTCATCTCTTGAATAATCTGGTTCTCTCTCCCACAGAAGCCATTGAGCACCTGTAGTTCTTCATCTAAATTAGAACCTCGCAAAACTTCCCCTATCTTCATTAGCATATTAGTTTTTGTCATTATCTACCTCTTGTTCAGGTTACCATATTGTTGAGATTTGATGGGTGCATCATCCCTGTTCCAAAGGACCCTATAAAGCTGTCATTTTACTACTTTTTATCCCAATGTTTCTGCTCCTGCTTCTGATTTCTAAACATTAAGTGTGAGGATTTCACTGAAAATTTATAAATTGGGGATAGGCATCTGACTTACTCTCTTCTCAAACATATTTGCAAACATTTTGTTTATGTACGGTTTCTTTTCTATCTTTCCCTTTCTTTCTTTCTTCCTCGTACAGTGCATCCTGACCACAGTTTCCCTTCCTTTCACTCCTTCCAGCACCACCCACACTTCCCCTCTCCCCCAAATCCACTCCCCTTCATTTCCCTTTATAAAAGAGAAGTCCTCATGAGACAACAACCAAATATGAAAAAAACAAGATTCATTAAGGCAGGCCAAGAGCCCTCTTATTGAGACTTGACATGAAGAAAAGTGTTCCAACAGCAGACAAAAGGGGTAGAGACACACAGTCCAACAAAAAACCACCAAAGTAACAGCCAAAATATTTATGCAGAAGACCTGTGCTTGCCCCTTTAGTCTCTCTGTGATCTCATGTAATCCCTTCTTAGTTAACTCTGTGGACCATTTTCTCCTGGTGCCCTTTATCCAGTATGACTCCAATAATCTTTCTGCCCCACCTTCCATGAGGTTCCCTGATCTCTGAGGTAAGGTGCCTGATGGAGACTTCTGATGTAGCCTCTCTAATGTCAACTAGACAAGGCAACAATCTGTAATTACTGCAAGACACCATTAGGAATATCTTTTGTTAGTTGTATTTGATTCTGCCCTAGGTCCTTGGGAGCTATACTGTCTCTGGTTCCTGGCTCTCTAGGCAGTGTAGGGCATGGGCTCCCTTTCATTACATGAGACTCACGTTAAATCAGACATTGGTTAGCCACTCTCACAAGTTCTGTGCCATCTTTTTTCCAGCACATTTTCCATGCAAGACAGATTATAGGTTAAGGATTTTGTGGCTGAGGTGGTGTCCAAGTTTCTCTTTCTATAGCCTGTAGAGTACATTAGTGTAACAAAAGACTAGAATATAGAAATCTATATACCCATACCAGATGAACCTCTCTACATTCAACAAGTTGGTGAATATGTGATGTGGGGATTCCTTCTGCATGCTGTGAATACCACTGATTAATAAAGAAACTGCTTTGGACCTATAACAAGGCAGAACTTAGCTATGCATGAAAAACTAAACTGAATGCTGAGAGAATGAAGGCCAGAGTCAAGAGATGACTGAAAAAATCCATCTAAAGGTGGAAAATACACAGAATCTGAATTATGTACACTGATGTGTTTTCTTTGATATTTTGATAGCAGAGAGATATTTGACTCTAAGAGTTGCTAAGATAAACCAACATAAAGGCATCTTGACTTCAAAAATTGGCTCTAAAGATATGTTGCTTTGGAAAACAGGTTCTGCTTTTGTTTCCACAGAAGATGGGAATCTGTGGATTCCTTCCAGGAAAATGAAGTTTGATGAAACAAGATTCCACTGAAAGGTCTCCATGAACCTTAAAAATACTTTACCCAACAAACTGCAGAAATCAGTTTAGAGAAAACTATACCAAAATTCTGAAGATGATTGTTTATAGATGTTTGTTTCCATTTAAAATGGGATATGGTATAGAGATGAATACTTTGCATTGGTCTGAACTTTTAACTATTGATATAAATTTAAGGTTGATTGCTACACTGTGTATGTATTACTGTTCTTGCTTAAGGTATTTTTATATAGCTCATTTAAAAATATAATATACAATTAAAATTGCAGATAAAGAAGCCATCATTTATAATATCAAACTTATAGTCATGTTGGATAATATTCAACACTTCAAAGACTATAGAATATGACATTTAAAATGTTTTAAATACTTAAACTTTTCATGAATATGAGACTCATAACTTGGCAGTATTAATCTATTTCAAGAGGATGATGGACATCAAAGAGTCTTTTTATGAAGCTTGTTTGCCATTTGGGCAATGAACTGCTCTGGTCTGGACTGCTTCATGGGATGCTGTATGAACTGGACATGTAGGACCCACAGAGAAATGACTGCTGGACTTTACAAAATGAGGTAAGAGAGTGCTTCGGGGTTCTTGAATCATAAAAGAGTCTAACTGAAATATACAGAAGACATCCCACATTTCCCCTTTTCAGTCTAAATTTAAAAAAGTTTTAACTTTAACATAGTGAAATTACATATAAAAACAGATATCAAGACATTGTGCAAGACACAGAGGAAAGTGATTGATAAACTGCTGATATTGGTGGGATAGTTTCAAATTTCCTGTCCTGCTTCACTGAGAAGTCTGTCGATGCCTTTATGCTGAAGATGGATGCCCAAGATTACAGAAGAATTTTGGGTAGTTGTCCAAGCAGCAGGATGTCTCTCTCAATTCTAGAGTTTTTGAAGTTGCTTACAATGTACTTCCAGTTTACTTAGGTAATATTATATCCTTTTGGGATCTTTGGAGATTTGAAGACAGTAATATTTATAGTTTTCCTTAGTTATGATAAAAGATAAATTAGATATGAAACTTTAGACTCACAAAGAACTACTATAACTGTAAATCTTTCTTGATATCTGTTTCTATATGTAATTTCACTATGTTAAAGTTGAAACATTTTTTAATTTAGACTGAAAAGGGGAAATGTGGGATGTCTTCTGTATATGTGTTGCTTTTATTGGATAATGAATAAGCCTGCTTTGGCCTAAGACAGGGCAGAATATATCCAGCCTAAAAGAGAGATAGAGATAGAGAGTAGGAGGAGTCTAAGAGTCGCCATGAAGCTGTCCCATAAGCAAGAGGGATCAAAATAATAGAAATGGGTTAATTTAAGATGTGAGATTTAGTTAATAAGAAGTCTGAGCTAATAGGCCAAGCAGTGTTGTAATTAATATAGTTTCTGTATAGTTTCTGTGTGATGATTCATGTCCCGGTGGCCAGGAAACACATGAGCAGTCTCTGTTTTCTAGCAAATACACATTAAATATTTTATACAGATTTAGAAATCTCTTTTATACTCCTAACAAACACCTCCTGGGAATTTCCAACACATAGGGTGTTATGTAGTTCCTGACTTTCAGGGAATCACTATTACTTGTGATAAATATGTCCATTAAAGTATATAATACACACACACACATTACATGTATTCTTAAATAACCATACAATAACATTTCTCTTGGCTTTTTAAAATACCCTTAATATTATCTGTAGTTTAATAAATTAGAAATATTAAGTCTAAAAATAAAAACAGATTCTGGTAAAAACAAGCAACAAAACATGCTAACCCTATGGTATCCCTAAAGAAATGTTACCACAAGGACAATGTGTTTTTAAGCATATTACAAGTCATTTGCACAAATAAACTCAGAGCTGTGACAGCATACACAAGGCCTACAGTGAGCCATGTTAGGTTGTGCATAGTCAGGCCAACAGCACACTCAGTAGATTCAGTGAGTATAAAAAAACGTGAAGTTCAAAATTTGATCATTAGGGAGGTGAAGGTTGAACTGAGAGGGGGTAGGGTTTAATATGATCAAACTTCTGTAATGAAACTCTCATAAGATTACTAAATGTATTCTCAATGCTAATATTTAATTTATATAGTTATAAACAAGTAAATGTTTATTTGATAAACATAGATGCTGCATGGTTATATAGCTACACATATTCATGTTTTAATAAAATCTAATAAGAATATTTTTATTTTGCTAGAATGCAGTTTAATAAGCATACATAAATTGAAGCTTCTAAATTGTCTCAAAACCTTAATAAAAAATACTTGACAGAGTTTCCTAAACATGAATAAAGATTTGGATGAGAAAATCTGATGACAATTTACTGAATAAAGAGCAACAGAGAAGAAAATATTTTAACATGGTTTTCTGAAAAGGATGTCTTTTCATGAATACACGTTCAGTCAGTAAGAAGTAAGACTATGTCACTCAGTCAAATCAACAACTGACAAAAAATCAGCAAACACTCTTCAGTAAGTGTAAACTGGAATAATTAATTGGATAGAACTTAGATATGATGCTTGTATGCATAATATTTGGATAGAAGTTTGACAGTAACACACCTGCTTCTATTTCTTTTGTATGAATAAAATCAGACAGCAAATACTTTGTAAAGCAGAAGAATAAATATGCATCTTCTTAAACTTGTTACTTCTGAAGAATATAATGTTTTAATAATGATATAAAATATTCAATAAAATTTATTATTGTTATAGTGAGTGATACTAAAAAGGTGTAATGATTTCTTGGGTTTATTATTTGTTCATAGTAAATTCATTTGCTATCTGAAATATAGTTTGTGGATGAATATGTAATAATAGTAACATTATTTGTGGGGACACTCTGATCGTGCCTATACCTATAGAAAATGTATATTGTTCTATCCACAGACAATAGACAATTTGTTAAAGAGTGATAGATAGGCAGATTGATAGATAGATTAACAGAAAGATAGATAGATAGATAGATAGATAGATAGATAGATAGATAGATNATAGATAGATACATAGATAGATACATAGATAGATACATAGATAGATACATAGATACATAGATAGATACATAGATAGATACATAGATACATAGATAGATACATAGATAGATACATAGATAGATACATAGACAGAGATGATAATCTATTTTGGAATCCAGTAACACTTTGGTGTGTTCATGCTGCTCCATATATATTAAACCTTATTTGACCATAATATATGATAAGAAAGTGCTTTAAATATGTATTTATTTTATTTTTGTATTATTCACTAAAAAAGTTCTTGATGTTGGGAAGAAATTGAATGTTTTGCAATTTGTATACCTTTTTCTTAAATTTCTTCAAATAGACATAAATTTATATGACACTAAATATTAGATAAAAAGTTCTAAATAGAATTTCACCTTTTAAATTTTCATTTTTTCTAATAAGCTCTAGTGCTCTTATTTCAATTTACATGAAAAAAGAATAATTGAAAGGGCATTCACATGTATTAAATATCAGCATATTCATCTCAAAAATGCTGAATATTTCTATTTTGTGACTGATTTTGTTAAAAATGTTCTCAGTAAATGTTTAGATATTATTCATAACTGTTAAAACTGTCTCAAGATTTATTCTTCAGGACTTTCTAGTCTTTCTTTTGAATATGGTTTTCTTCTTATAATGAATCCAACTTGTATATCACATTTAGAAAATTCTCTTTTATTCAAGAATTTCTCTTAGCATTTATCCAAAGTTTTGATAATATTTCATGTGTTTAATAAGGTGAAAGTAATGGATATTATGCTTGCTCTTCCCCCAAAGCAAGAGAAGTGATATTATTAATAGTTACATATTTTATTGCCTTGGATTTTATCTTACTTGTCAAAAACTATCAAATTTTTATTCCTGCATTCCTATGACTTTATACTCTTCTAGATTTTTCTACTCCTTTTGTATGATATACAAAAGTTATTTCTTATTTCTAGACTATTTATGTAATGTTAAGGTTCTTTACCATTTCACATTGAATTTATTTTTTTAATGTTATGTTGTCATACCATCAGCCTGGAAATCCTTTCTAAGATTCCTAAAGCTCTCTAGGTCTCAGAATTTATTCAGCTAGATGGGCCAGTATTGAATGACTCAATCAGACTCGAAATTTTGATAAAATTATTTTACTTATTTCTACATTTCCTTTCATTAGCTCCTTTCTGAGTAAATGACAGTGATGCATCTATATTACCAATGACATTTTATGTATTAATTATCTAGAAATCCATAACTACCCGTTGTAGCTACTTCCCAAGAATAACAATATATATTTCCTATTCCTTTCCATATGGGAAAATCACCCATAGATTGTTCGTATATCTTTTATTCCCTCAGAACCTTTGATAGCACTCAGTATAGAATATGGTATGCATTTTAGAGTCTCAATTTAAGGAAATAGTTTACAAAAAATAACAATATTATTCATGGAATCATTAAGAGAGAGAACAATATGAATATTTAGAGCCATTACTGTACATGTTTTATATAAAAATACTCTGAAATATAAGTACTGAAGATTTTGAAGTTATTAAAATTAGTACATGGGGAGTGAAGTGTATTCTGAAGATGTTTATGCCATAAATATCTGTCAGTATTTCTGAATACTTCACCTAATATATTATTTTGCTCAAAAATATATACTATAGGGAATTTAAAATTAACAGATCCTAATGAATGGACCTCAGCATAAACATAATTCTATAAAATGTACTCTATGAAATTTCTAAACTGACTTATCAGTCTTGCTCCAACATGACCACCTCCTGGAGTGTCTGTACATGTGGAAAAAGGGTTAGCCTTGACAGAAAGCCTAGTCAACAAAGCAGACTAATTTCAGGCAGGAAGACTAAGA
The DNA here is from genome assembly GCA_001685075.1 of Bramus lutescens. NCBI lineage: Eukaryota > Metazoa > Chordata > Mammalia > Rodentia > Cricetidae > Bramus > Bramus lutescens. The sequence continues at coordinate 81,716 of LOEQ01005085.1, forward strand.
AAAGACTGCCTGGTGTTTTGTTTCTTGCTTCCCCCTTCTCTGCTGACAATCATCCTTTAAAGTCATATTCTAACCTTGCTTTGGAACAGAGCAGAGACATGAAATAAATTTCATCCTCCGGCAGCATTTGCTAGTTCTGGTTGTATTCTAAGCACTTCCTATGCGANGGGGGAGGGAGGAAGAAATTTGTTTTCTTTTAATCATGTGTGTGTGTATGGATAGAGATAAATAACATTTTACTTACATCAAAATGATTGAATGAATAGAGAAAAAAATGTTAAAAAAATTGCATGAGACATAGCAAGGGATAAAAGCATTTTGAAGATAGACAAGCAAGACAAAAAAAACAGTAAAATAAGACAGAGGTTAGGAAAATAAACCACAGAGACAAAGAAATAATGTACTTCAATGAAATACCTAGTAAGCTAAACATAGACCTCAGGATTTCAAAAGAGTACACTGTCAATTATTCTCTAGGCACACGAGTGACAATCTTTCTTTTTAATGCAGTTAAACTCAAGCACTACCCCTCATTTAGGCAGTTCCAGAAAAGGCAGACGCTCTATTGCAACTCTTCCTAAACTGCCTGTAAACTAGTGAGAGCAATCTTATTGTAGAACCCGTACGATGAGATTCTTGGAGATAATAGGAAATCATAAATTACCATATAAATTGCTTCAGACTTTAAAGTGTATGGTAATAGTTTTCTATTATTTATGTGTCAGTGAAATTGAAAGCTAATTTTTATTTCGGAATATAATAGACTTATAAAAGGTATGAACATGATAGCTGTTTAATTAAATAAAGAGTTGCTTAAAATAAATCTTACACTCCTTATTATCTATAAAATCCCCAGACTAATTCCAAAGAGTATATATTTATATGTATAGCACCTTCATACATGCCTGACCACAACTGATTCTCTATTTAATACAAATCTGTATATCATTGATATTAAATATGTCTAGAAGGGACTTCAGTTGATCTTGTGCACCTGGTAAAACCCCTTAGCACTTCCTCTACTAAATATAGAACTCTTCTTTCTTTAATCACAGAAGTGATATCTTTCTGAAGACTTGATGTAATCACTGAAGATCTAATACTGTTCTACCTAGAGTCTTTCTGTTCTCATAGCTCACAGATATGAATGTATCATTTTCGCTCATGTCTATATCATGCCAACAGTTTGTCAAAGTTTGTATGGCTCTCATATGCACCAATTTGACAGTTTGACATAAAAATAAATATATATTTCTTCATTTCTCCTGACTTTTAGCTATTAATACGATTGTGAATATTGTCAAAAATATTTTTGTTTATAAACAGTGGAAAGGACAAACTTACTGGCAGCCAGTGTACAACATTATGAAAAGCTACTAAATAAAATTTAAAGGCAATGTATCATTTTACAGACTCCCTTCACAGTCTGTCCCTGGAAATTTCTCTAGGGAGCTAATAGACACAATTTTTACCATTAAAAGTGAGAGGTTCATGGTGAACTTTCTGGTTGACATTTTCCTAATGATCAGAGGTCTTGCACACATGTCTACATTTATCTACCATTTGGCCAGCTGCATTTCTAAAATGAGGGCTGAGATTTTCAGCTATTGTTTGTGTTTCTTAAATTAGAATATTGGTTCCTTAATTGTTAAGAGATCATTTTACAGGTTCTGAGTACTGTCAAAATTCTTAGAATAACTTAGAAAATAGATCTTGTCAAATATTACCACTAAAAATTAATAATCTGTGTCATTTAATTTATTTCATGTATCTGACCACATTATGTTCTAATCTTATTTATCTATTGTTCTTATGAGTTTAATACTTATATCTATGTTCATTCATAAATAAATATATAAAGTCAACTTTTTTATAATGTAGTGAGTTGATTTTCTGTGCATATCACTTTGTTTTCTTCTCATACTCTGAAATGATACTAAGTTTCTGATAGTAATACTCAGACATGTCTCTATATATAGATATACATATAGATATAGATATAGATATAGATATAGATATATTAGCAAACATACATAGTCGAGTCCATTTTCAGAATTCCTCTTGCTTAATTGTTATTTCATAAATGATTTAAAATTTTATAATGTGCTTCTCCAACTTCATCATCCATTTAAATAATGTTTCTATGATTTTGTCTATTTTATACTTCTAAATGTGATTGAGGGGAGTGGTCCCAGCTGACTGATCTGACCACCTCAGCTGCCACCAGGCAGAGTAAGCAAACCCTAGTCCTACTCCATCTGTGACCTGCTAGAGCGTGTGAAGGGCCTGGTCTGGCAATAACTACAGGTACAGAATCTCCATGACACAGGGCAGCAGCAGGTTAGTGAATGTTATCAGTGGGCGTCCAGTACTGATGGCGTACCAAAGGCAGAGAGTCCTTCACCTGACCAACAACTCATGACACAGTGAACATGTGCAAGTAATGCTGTTTGGACAGAAGTTCTTTATTGCATGAAATACAGCAGTTCCCAGTACCACTAAGATGAATGAAAAAGCAATGAGACGTGGAAAGATGTAGAAATGAAGACTTTTTTCTTTTCTCAAATTATTGGTTTTTATTTTTATCTTTTTATTTCTTTTAGCTTTACTTTGGGGGAAACACTTACAGGAGGAAGGGATGGATATTGAGAATCTGGGAGATGAGTGAGATGTGGGTACATGATGTGAAATTACTGAAGAATTAAACATATATGTGTATGTGTGTGTGTGTGTGTGTGTGTGTGGTGTGGTGTGGTGTGTGTATCCAAAGTGAAATAAGAAATGTTGTTGATAAAAGTGGTGCTATTGTTTTGCATTTAAGAAAATTCATATCTCTAGATTAATAAAAGTCACTTGAACTCTCACATCTACAAATTTTATCAGTGTCATTTAATAAATCATTTCATGGAATTATTATGTGAAGAAATCACAGATACATGAATGTAAGGACTAGAAATACGGAATATTACTGGTAGTAGCATTGTTATCTACTATTCAAGGAACTGGAAGGTTTTTGTTTCCTTTTGTTTTCTTAGTTTAGAAAAGCCACACACATTATTTTTGTTGTTTTATTGTAAAGACAACCATGAACAATTTTAGAAGCCAAGAGGTCTGGTTCTTTATTTCTGCATAAGCAAGCACCTCTGGCCCTCTTATGCTGGGATCTTCTTTTCGTTTTTCCTCTCTACCCACTGCCTTTTGATGTATAATAAGAATACAGAATGCCCCATCTTTATATGGTGCTGCGATGTCACAGAGAAGTCACCAAGGTGAACTTCAAGAAACCATACACAAAAAAGTGACAGTCAGCCCCTGGTTGGTGTTCCGTACTCTGCTTGGGCACAGTGACATCAAAACGACTAAAGCCTCATTGGTTTCCTTGTGTTCAAGCAGGATGTGCAAACATTTTCCTTTTAAGTAATATACTCAAAACTATTAATATTTTCTCTCATAAACATTTGCATAAACCCAATTCAGGTGATAACAGTTTCAAGAACACCAATAGTATTATTAGGAATCATGGATAAAACTGTTTGTAAGTAATACATAATAAGTTACAAACAATCATGCCTTAATTAGGGTTACTATTGCTATGATAAAACATCATATTAAAAAGCAATCAGGGTGGAAAGGGTTTATTTGGCTTATGCGTTCATATCACTGTTCATTATCAAAGGAAGGCAGGCCAAGAACACAAACAAGGCTGGAACTGGAGACAGGAGCTGATGCAGAGGCCATGGAGGCATGCTGCTTCCTGGCTTACTGCTTATGGCTTGCTCTGCCTGCTTTCATGAAGAACCGAAGACCACCAATCCAGGTATGGCACCAACCACAAAGAACTAGGCCCTCCTTCATCCATGGCCAAGTATAAAACTCCCTTACAGGGTTATATACAGCCCCATCTTATGGTGGTGTTTCCTGAATTGAGGGTCCCTCCTCCCAGATGAGTTTAGCTTGTTCAAGTTAACTTAATACTTAATTCAACACAAAAGGAAAAGGAATTTGTTCTCAAATATGTGATTAAAAATCATATACAAATGAGTTATTACTGAGAAAATAATTGGTAAAGAAAAAATAAATTCAAAAGAATTACTAGGAACTGTTTATGCCTCTGTAATGTTTTTAAAATTGAATGCCCATTTCCCCAAAATACTCATAAATTTGAATACTTAGTACCCAGATAGTAGAAATGTTTCAAGAAGGATTAGAAAATGTGGCCTGGTTGGAGCAAGTGTGGCTTTGTTGGAGAGTATCTGTGACTGAGAGTCAGAATGAGGTTTCCAAAGGTCCCTCTCTTTGCCTACTTCCTGTCTGTCAGGATGTGCAGCTCTCAGCTGCTACTCCATTGCCATGACTGTCTGCTTCTCATCATGATGATCATGGATTCACCCTCTCAAAGTGTAAGCCAGCCCTGGAACATGAATGGGGCCTGCTTGTTGGGGTTTCTGTCCCTCCCAGTACCCCACAGCTGGCAAGCCCCAAATAAAATCACATAGAGATCTCTACAAGTTATAAAGCTGATTGGCCCATTAGGTCAGGCTACTTATTNCATTTCTACTTCCTGTCTGGTTTTCCCGCCTATACTTCCTGCCTGGCCAATCAGCATTAATTTAAATCATGATTGACAGAAGACAGACAATTCTCTCGCACCACAGCCCCCAGTTAAGTGCTTTCTTTAGAAGACTTGCATTTGTCATCGTGTCTCTTCAATACAATAAAACAGTGTTTAAGGCAAATTGACAAACTGGGCCCAGGAAGAGCTTTCCAGTAACTTCTTTACATGTTCCATTAAGAATACATACATCTTCTTTCATTCATTTTCACATTTTTGTTTTACCTCAATTTCATTTCTCCAAAATTTTCCATTGTCGTACTTGTCATAGATTTATGTTTAAGTCAATAGTGGCCTGCTTCAAAAATATCTACTTTGTCTTGCTTATTTGACATAGCCCATTGCAGCCTTACAAGTGTTTATGGTTCTTATTCGAAAATGAATAATTTTAAATTATTATTTCCATGAGTAGAATATTTATCTGTAATTTTGGGCAGGTTAGAGGTGAGAATTACAGAAAATGCACATAACCTATCACAGCAATTTCTATAATACTATATTTTTGAATATATAACAATGAATTAATTAGAACCAATTAAACATAATAGCATAAAGAAAAAACATGAAAACATGTAATAATAAAACTCTAAATAATATAATAAGCTGGCAAATATTATGAGCAAATTACAAATGTGTAGGATAACTTCCATATTGACGACCCAAAAGAACTTTGGCCATGAGAAATTTGCATAACTAACTAACTAACTAACTAAATAAATAAACAAAAGAAGAAGATGAACTATACATAAGTAATACCTTCTGTATAGGAATACCTTAACATTTCTGATTCTACTGTATGTGGCTATAAGAATCAAATAGGTAAATGAATGGCACACTCTTTATTGTCAGTAATGGCTTTAACATATGGACAAATTCCAGAATAAAAGTGAAGATTACTCTAGACAATGAAAATAAAAGAGACATTAAACATTTTTTCAAAAGTAATAAAGTGTACATGCTGCTTAGGTGACAGGGAACACCTCCCAAGTTGGACCACATGCTGGAAAACACAGTACACATAAAAAATTCTAAAAAAAAAAGCCGAAGATGAACCGTATTCTTCGACTGAATAGAAAGGGCACTGTAGTGGTTTAAATGAGATGTGTCACCCATAGTCTCAGGTATCTGAACACTCGGTCCTCATTGGTGGTGCTGTTTGGGGAGGTGTCCATGGTGTCTTGCTGGAGAACAGCTAGGAGCAAGTTATGAGAGTAAAAAGCTTTGCTTTAGTGTAGTTCACTCGCTTTTCTTTGTGCTTGTGACTTAAGATGTGACTTCGTCGATTCCCATTCTGCTGCCATGTCTCTTTCCTGCCGCCACTAGGTTTCCATTATCTATTCTACTTCTGGAACCCTAAGCCAAAATAAATTCCATTTTCTGTAAGTGTCAGAGTCATAATGTTTTATTACAGTAACAAAAAGAACTTAATTGAAATATGTCCATTAAAACCGGAAGGAAATTTGAAAATGCAAAACATAGACAAGTAACACTAAATTTGAAACATCAATGAGTCCAAAAGGATACAAAACAAAGTGGAACATTATTAAAACTTTGATCAAAAAACTTCCAAACTCAGAAATCTCAATTGTTTTTTTCTAGTCTAACACATATTTAGTATGATCTTTTAAAAGTCATTAAACAGCAAAAATACTATGTCAATTCTTTCTATTTAACTCTGTTTATTATTTATATTATTTAATTTAAATTTTTATTTTGTATGTCAGACTTCTTGTGTTTTTCTCTGATACTCCATCTTAGTTTTTGAAACAAGGTCTCCTACTGGACCCAAAACCTTTAAGCTAGGTTGTCTATCTGATGGGGTAATACAACTGCACTTGTTCCTTTCTGCGCTCTACTTGCTACACGCTATAGGAACGAGGCTGAAAATTTAAAAGCACACAATCACAGAGACAGTCAGACAGACAGGGTCACCAAGTCATCCTGGAGACAAGAGTGCCAAGAATGCTCACTTTATTGTGCTCAGGGGCAGCTTATATAGGGCTCTGGCCCCGCCCCAGCTCTTGGGATCTTTCAGCTGCCAACTCATCAGAATCCACTTCCCTGCCATCCGGGTCTCGGGCTCAGAACAGCTGCAGGCCGCTCAGAGCAGAGGAAAACAAGTTGTTTACAAGAAATTTAGGGTCTGGTGGTCTGCAGTCCCCAACAGTGGAGCTTTTGGACACACCAGCCTCTTCTCATCAATGCTGCAGATTTTTTTAATTCATTCTTATGACAACTGCACATGCCTATTCCTTTCTTAACACATTTCTTCTATTCATTCTAAGTGTAAACAACCTTATCTAAAACCATACTTTTTCTATTAGGAAATGCAGTGAATGCAGTCATAAATCACCTTAGTTTGGAAAGTACTCTTTTCATAGTTCCATTCACGGTTCCTTTCTCTACAACATGAAGTGAACCAATTGCTTATCAGCTGTTACAAATAATTAGAATACTTCTGGACAACAAAATGTGAATTTCAGACTTTTAGGGTAATTAAAAGAACTATTTGTGCCTCCAATTATTGTTGTTTTATAGCCTGACACCAGCTGTCCATGGACAAATGATAAAGTAGGAAATTCAAGTAATTACTCAGATATTTTAGGGAAAATCAAGTGTTTCAGCTACACATGTTCCACTCAACACTTTGTTTAAATTAGTTTTATTTTTTCCCTTTTTCATGGAGATAAGGATATTCAAAATCTTCAGAACACATTCTGCATTCTCTTATTTGGGTGCATTTAAATAATTCTCCCCCTTTTAGTACTTAACTCAAAGTAAAGTATTTACATTAATATGCAGGCCCACTAGACTAGGATATTATGTTGGAATTTATTTAGAAATATAGACACAAATTAAAATAGATAATAAAATGTCATGTCATAGCTAATAGAATAAATTGCACAGTTTATTTGGAAGACTGTTTGCCACTTTTCTACAAAAATTAACTAAAGAAAGCATGCCTATAATGTCCATATGCTTACTTATGTTGGTATTGATCTAAAGGATCTGGAAGCTTCTGTCAGCAAAAATATACACTTATTCAGCAATAATGCAAGGTATCTTGCAGTTAGTGAACGAATGTGTGTACTCCAGATAAAGGCATATTCTTCAGTACAATAAAGAAATACTCTATGAAGCTGGGGAAAATATATCAATTCATGTTAGTTATGAAAGAAGTCCCACTGAAAATGTCTAACAAAGTGCTACTCCAACCCTAAAACACTCTGAAAACAGAAAATTAGTCATTCGAAAGATCATCACGTGGCAGGCTTTGGTTGGTGAGAACAGATGAGTGTTGAAAAGCAGGGAATTTAGGACCAAGCAGCTGCATTTCACAGTTATTCTGTGTGCACGTATGTCATAGTAGACTTGGTACAAATCATGACTGATGGAATTGACCTGAAGAAAAAGGAAATAAGAGAACGTCTTCAACAACAGAAGTTGTCATTAATGTGAACAAGTGGAGACACCTGTGACAGAGGTCAACGGAATTCCGCAACAGTTTTCTCCTTGAAGGCTGAGAACTTTGACAGTTCTTGAAGAGCCTTCCTCCCCTAATTATAATGTATAATTTTATGTTTAAATTATAATATTATAATTGTTACCTGTCCATAAAGCAAATTGCAGACAGCAGGAAAGAACAGGACTGAGTGAAGCAAATGCTATAAAAATTATAAAAAATTATAAAAAATTATTTAGTTTCCTTCACATAAAATTCTCTTCTATGAAAACACAACTTATGAGACTAACTATTCATTTATAATCTGAACATTGAAACTGGTCAAATGTGCATTTCCCATGAAGTTTTCTTCAGGAAATACAAACAAACAGATGTGCTAAAACTGACTTCCTAAACCCCCACCATCCCACTGATGCAAATAGAAGGGATAATATTTCCACTCTCTCTGCCCGAATCTTTTTCCCTAACACCTTTCTTTCCACAATATTCTCTCCTTGATCTATTCCATTTTGCATTTTAATACATACATACATACATACATACATACATACATACATACATACATACATACATACATACATACGTACATATATACATGGATATATATTTAAACACACACAGACACACACACGCAGACACACACACGCAGACACACACACACACACACACACACTTCCAAATAGGTATTCAATGGTTTTAGCTATCAGAGCTGTTAGAGGTTTTGTAGGCTGGCTATCTTTCCAAAGCAAAGATTTCCATTTCCAGTTTACACAGGCTGAGCTCAAGGCATACACAGATTTAATTAGAACATTTTATTCTCTTCGAAACTACAAAGAATTACATCTATGAGAGCTTAACTTCCCTTCAGGGCACTTTCTTCCTGCTTGTGTTCTTTATGTAGATCCCTAAAACACAGAAATAGCCACCCAGGCCCACTCCTTTCTTCCAGCATTCACTTCAGAACATTTGTGACTGTGGGTGTCTCACTGCTCTATCTTCACAATTCATCAGCAGAAGCCATGCTTTTGAGATGTGAAAACCCAAGACTCTGGGGCTGGGCCGGGCCTAACTGTTCTGGGAAGCCTTGCTCTCTGGACTCTAGAACCTTCTGCCATGAGAAACTCCTTTCACTTTGAGTTTACATAGTCTATGTCTTTAGTCCCTGTACCGGGCTTTCTTCTTTTAGGCCACCAACCAGCTACCAAATCATGGCACAGAGACATAATAGTTTTGAATGCTTGGCTTAGCTTAGGAGTGTTTCTGGTTAGCTATTTCACTTAAATTAACCTGTTTCTCATTATCTATCTTTTGTCTCGGGGTTTGATACCTTTCACCTCTCTTAACCTCAGTATATCATACTTTCACTGTCTCTCTAATCTGTCTGGCATCTAACTGGTTTCTTGTCCTGGGTGTGTTCCTAATTCTTTTGTTCTTCCTTTCCCCCTTAAGCCTTGCTTTCTCCTCCTAATTATTGTCTCTGCCCACCAGCCCTGCCTATCATTTCTCCTGCCTAAATATTGACCCCACAGCTTTTTTATTAGGCCAATCAAGTGCTTTAATCAGGCAAGGTGAAACAGTGCCACACATTTTTCCATAACTAAACAGATGCAGCATAAAGAAAGGTAACACATATTTACACAGTTAAAGTAATATTCTGAGGCATAAACAAATGTAACACCTCTTTGCCTAGTTAAAAATATTTTACAAGCCTCAGTTTATTTTTCTCCATTATTATTAACCTTTACTAATTATTTAAAATGATGTTATATTACAACATTTTTTACATATACGTACATACTTTTTCTTCAATTCTTCACTCCTATGTCTTGGTCCCCTCACCCCATAACCCCTCCCTTCTACCTATGAACTAACTTACTTTAAAATATTCCATTCTCCTGAAATTTTGAAATATCACACTGACTAATTTTACTGAATTCAAACTATGGTTTTCTTCTAATAGTTTACTCGTATTAATTTTTTAACAATTTTATATTCTGTGCATGATTCAGTTAGCTACTGCAGTATAACTGTCTTAGTCAATGATCTTTGTTGTGTGTGCAGAGACACCATGAACATGGCAACTCTTAAAAAATGAAACAATTTAATTGAGACTTGCTTACATTTCAGAGATTTGATCAATTATCATGTCAATGGAAAATGGCAGCATTCAGGCAGATACATGCAGAAGAAGTAGCTGAGAGTTTTACCCAGATCCACAGGCAGCAGGGATTTTAAGAGAAAGACAAGGATTCTGGGCTTGGAATGAGATTTTTGAAACCTCAAAGCCCATCTGTAGTGACGACACACTTCCTTCAACAAGGCTACTTCTTCTAATCCTTGCAAATACCACCACTCCTTGAGGAGCAAGTATTCAAATCTATGAACCTATGAGGTGCATTCTCTTTCAAACAACCATAATAACAAATCCTATTTGAAATTGTTGGGCCACAGCAATTGATGCTATGTTTTTTTTTTTTAATGAAACTTCTTTGTACACTCAACTATGGTGTCACATAATAATCGATGAGTATCTGTCAATAGATCAGTGGCTGTACTAAGTAAAATTGATTTCTTACATGTTTAGGCTTGATAGGTGTTATGGTTTAAAAAATGCAGGTGTCCTGAGCAGGAGACCATGGTGGGCCAGTGCAGGATCACTGCGGGGGAAATTTTAAACAGCAGCATATTTGTATCAGAATGACTGTGACAGATATTTTTGCATAGTGAAGAGTGTCTTCAAGATGATGAAAGGCAGCGTGAGAGAGAATTTTGTCCTCATATCTTTATAACTTGCAGGTACACATCTTAATAACTCTTCTTTTGTATTTTACTGAAATTTGTTTGTTGAGGCTGTCCTATTAAACTGACAGAACCTCTCAGCTGTCAAAATGCATTAGAGATCTTTAAGAAGGATAAAATTTACTTGAGTTTTTGATTAAAAAACAATAGAACTTAATTGTCTGGCACTTAGAGCTACTCCTTAAGTCCTCCATGTTCATTGAGGGTTGCATTTGCCTTTTGCTGTTTAGTGCACAGCCTTCCAGGCTCCAGAACATCCTGTGGGGCTAAAAAAAAATCTCTAGGAAGACAAGCCTACCCTGACCTGAGCAGCTAGGCTGTCAATTCTAGAGATTCTGTCCACTGTCTGGAGATCTTCAGTTTAGCCCAGTGGTCAGTGCTTGGCAATTGATGAAGCAAATTGTGGACGGATGTTATGCTGTGCTCATCGGTCTTCTGAAGAAGTAGAGAGCTGTTAGGAGCCAACCTGTTACTCTTTGTTATGAGAAGTCTTTAAATAGTTAAATATTTAAATGTCATATTCCCCGGATCTCTGAGCAGTTGACAGCTGTATACTGGGTATAGATGAGTTATAACTATAGGATAGACTCTACCTGAAGAGCTGAGTTCAGGCTTGATTGTACTGGCCAAACCTATATTTGCATTCAAAGTAACATCTGTGTAACTAAATCCAGATGAAAAATATACTTTCTGACAAACTGATTTTATTTAATATTTAGATGTGCAAAACCAAAAATTGTGACTGGCCCTAATGCTGCCAAATAGTAATGTGTAATTATTTCTTTTACTCTTTTGACTCTGTGTCTTTGGGGATCTACCACCTAGACCCCAAGTAAATCACACATGGAGTCTTATGATTTCATTTGAATTCCCAGGTCTTTGCTTGGCTTGTTTCTTGCCAGCTTTTCTTAGCTTAAATTATCTCATCTGTCTTTTGCGTTGGGCTTTGTTTACCTTTCTTTACTTTTTACTCTGTGGCTGGCTGTGTAGCTGGGTGGTTGACCCCTTGCCTCATCTCCTCATTTTCTCATTTCTTGATCCTCTCTTCCCAGACTTCTGCTTCTTTTTATCTTTTCTGCAAGCCAGCCCCGACTATCCTTTCTCCTGCCTTGCTTTTTGCCATTCAGCTTTTTATTAGAACAATCAGGTGTTTTAGACAGGGAAAGTAACACAACTTCACAGAGTTAAACAAAAGGAACACATCTTTGCATCCATAGCATAAACAACTGGATACATCTTAAAGTAAACCATAACAGAAATGTATTTCTTCTGTCTGTTCACAGCTGGCCTGTCCTGAATCCTGAAGCATAGGTACATAAACAGCATGTTATACGGGACTGCTACTCCTTCAAATAGTCCTTAATCCTCACGTCAACTGCCAGAACTTAACTCCTAGCCCAACAAAAACACTTCTGAATTTGCTAATTCTTCTTGTTTACTTCTCATTAATTTCTTAGAACTTACTCTTCTTTTGTTTCAAAGTATTATTCAATATAGCCATTTCTCACTTTGTGGTTAACTTTGTCTTGGCTCCCAATATGTCTCACTTACACTATGGGGGTTGCCTGATGGCAGTCCTATCTGATTAAAAGTATTCCCATGAGATATTCAGTCATTTTGTTCCCTTAAAAACAGATTTAATGGCTGTGTCCCTTCATTTGCCCTCCTACCCCAAGACTCCCTTTTGTTAGTCTTTTATGGGATAAACTTGTTTGATCAGGCGGACTCAGCTTGGAATTCTGGATATGTTCGAACATCTAAATTTAAGTAATTAAGAATTCTTTCTCGGCTCTTCCCCCTTTTCAAAAATCTCTTAAAATTAACCAATTGAATATTCAACCTCAACCAGGGATTACCAGAAAATTCATCCTTTTTATGAATTTTTTATTATTATTATTAAAAATTTCCACCTCCTCCCCTCCACCCAATTCCCTCCC